>QNGE01000206.1:142889-157291 GCA_008508345.1 Paragonimus westermani
CCTCCAACGATCCATCCCGTATCTCTGCCGTATTTATCACGCGATCATCTCGATCCGCGATCATCTCGATCCATGCTGCTACTGAATAGTGGTGTGAGTAGTATGGTGCGACCGTCTATCCTCACTACAGTAGTACCTCGGGACTGTGTCTGATTGAATAATAATGTTTTCTGTTGCTGTATAATCATCCATGACACATGCGACATTTATTAGGATGCCTACTGACCAGCAATGTTTTATCAACAGTTTTGGTGAACATACACTCCCGGCTTAGAGAACAGTGTAGAGATGCAATATATGAAGTACACTAGACTTTCTACACCCATATTTACCCTATTCACACCGTCCTTTTTAGACGTCAGTCCACTAATGTGGCTTTAGTTATAAAAGCTTTCTTTCAGAAAGCTCTTTCTCACCTAATCAGACAACTGCATCAGTGATAGTTTCGAACTGCACAAGCCGAGTATCACGGTTTTATTGGCCAATATAGCAAAAAATTCCTACTTCAACTGTTCCTTTCACACAACGAATTTTGAAATGGATTTGGGCAGTAATCGTGTTGGCGGATGACCTGATTACGAGGACAAAGTTCCACAGTACGGTTCTAGACCCTTCCGAAACCACAGTTAATGTGACCCAGCGACGTGAATATTGTCGTCATTTATCTGGATTGACCGTGACATAAGTGTAACTAGGGACACTTGAGGATGAAAGTCGTGAGGAAGCTGTTGACGTCCTAATTTTACCCATGGTACCATCGCTTTTTGAAAGACTGTAGATAGCCTGATGTCGATTCTAGGTCTTCGTTCATCTTTTTCAGCTGTTTTTCTCTTTATAGCGAGACGCAGACACGTTGTTGTATTTGAAGAGAAAAAGGTGATAACAGAACCTCATCAAAGCACCTAGTATTGCAAAATCTGTTCCAAGTGGCTGTGTTATCAAGGGTACATAATGTTTGATCTGCGCTCATTTGTTGAGTATAGAGACTGACTACTCACTGTCCAGCATCTTATGTTAACTTGTCTTCGTATAAGTAATTCTATCTGAATGTCTGATTGGGAATCATTGCCATCATTGTTTTCGTCTGCCCAAATTGTCGCGTTCCATAGTTAAAATATACTCAACGCTGCGGGTGGCTCCTTTGATCTAAATGAGCTTTCAGGGCAAAGTTTTTGATGTATACACCAGTAGTCGGTAAATCATGCAAAAATCAAGGCTTCTATGGACAACAGTTTCATGGATTTGTGGAGGCCTGGTGGATCACAATCACCCAATCAGTCACTGAGTGGAAAATCAAACCGTCCACCTGTTTCTCTCTCATCCAGACACAGAATTCACCGGGGGGGTTGTTTGAGATACTCAGTACAACTCGTTTACTGCATCACAGTACACTAAAAATGTCGTATGTATACAGTTTGGAGCATTTTTTCAAGCAGTACATAAGGGTAATAGTACAAACACACCTATATAATTATAATGCATTGTTTAGTATTCTCTTATGTATGCAACTTTGTTTCGCCCGTAGTAATCCGTTATCCACGTCCGGAGACAGTTCTCAGCTGTGACTCAGATCCCAACTAGTGCAGAGAGCCGAGCAGCTTTCCTTGCTCACCCACGAGACTGTTGCCCTTGTAGATGTCTAACAATATAAACTCAAGGCAAACGCTGAATTCACATGCGGCTGACTTTTAGCAGTGTGAAAAATGACTGCTAATGTGACAAAAATTGTTCACAGCAAATAGCAAGGTACTTCACTAGAGTATGTTTTCGTTATTTCGGTATCACATATGAACTAAATCAAGATAACAAATTTGCCATTAACTTAGGTTTTACATTCTGAAAACGTATAAACATATATCTAAAGAGACGCACAAACGGAACCTCCGATTTTGTAAATGTATGTACAGTATTAGAGCTGCTAAGCATCGTAGCTGATATAGACCGTTGGTTGGCGGCGGATGAAATCTTAATTAATTAAATCTTAATGTGTTGTCTACTTTTCACCTGGACCGAATAGAAAGATCGTAAATCCTGTAGTTTCCTTGCATTCGTAAGCCTGGAACAGGATCGTCCATAACGAAATAAAAACAGATTGTGTTGTGTAGGTGCTCGTCTGTATGACTGTCAACTTCAGCGTTGGTTGTCAAGGTCCCTCTGAAACGGTGTTTAGTTTTTTTCAAAATCGAGACGTCCTTCACAGATATGCCAATCTGTACTAACTAGAAAGAGTAGATGTGAAGCATGCTATCACGCGTCAGTGACTGTCTGAAAACCAGCGGAGGTTTTTGTAGACCTTTAATTTATCCCATACTTTTTGGTGAATTGGCTGCAACATCAAAGTGACATACCTGGGTTACTCAAGGTGAATAATAAGAGGCTGACAGTGTTTCTAATTAGACCTTCAGTGTAGTCATAAAGCTGCGAAGTGATTATGGTTGTGGTCTTAGTTACCAAACAGATATTTTCCACCTTGAACACAATTAAATATGCTGCGGATCTCGACAAGCTTCACACCGACTTTCGTTCAAAGACTTTCATGTTGCACTAACCAGAGCTATTTCTTAAACGCTTCTGGCTTTATCGTGAAACGAAGGACTTCGGTTTCTGTTAAGTGCAAGATTGTAATCACTCCATGTTGATCATGAAAAGTAGTCGAGGTGGTGGTGGTGGTTGCATCCTATTGAACCTGCTATCTCCTCGAATTAAGGGTATTTCTGACTTGTATCCAACTAAAGCCAAAATGTTCATATAAGACATATGCTTGTGCAACACTTAGTTTATCCTCGTCAACTACATACACGATAGTTCCATGTAATGTTAATGGACATCTGTAATGTTTGCCAAGCAATTCTTACTGACCGGCGGACATTTGTTGTGTACTGTTCATACGTGGACGTACCCCAAACTCGTACGTATAACTAATCAGCTCTCCTACTCAAAACCACTTTAATCGAATGGGCTCCTACCACTTGCATATACTTTGCGTTTCCAGCAAATTTATCAATTCAATACCAAATACATACTTTCACTAGTTATTTTACTTTCAGTAAACATTTCAGTAAAGAAGCAGTGACAATATATCACGTGACTGTCAACAGTTGCAATCAACTTGGAGGACAACGTGAGTCAGAGCAACCGATAGGAACGTCCACATTCTCCGCGGCAAACGGGTTTCGAACCAACTTAGCGATATGAACCATGTGTTTAAGTTCTAATGACAGGAGAAGCAAAATCACCCAGAAACTATTCTTAATTTCTCCCCCCCACCCACACAAACGAACAATGTTACCCGGATTGTGAAGCTAACTGCCTGATGCAACTAACAAAGCTTGATATTTGGTTCACCCATCAGTTTCCAACCCAAACATTCCAGCGGATCACGCTTGGTAACTATGGCCGCCAAGCCTATGACGTCAACGGGTGTAATGTTTTAGCTTCAAGAAAAGAAACCTCCAAATACGGGTGCACTTTCAAGACACCACATGTTTGCAACTTTTTTGCATCAAACGACAGAGCACTATTTCCACATTCCACTCTAAAGGGTGAATCTATCTGGATTTCATACAATTAACTAAATCTTACTTCGGTGATGTCATTTAGAGGACTGTAGCGTAATCAACCTTACACTAACCAGCTACACAGGGTTGACGATTTCGGTGTCTGGATTAGACGGACGCAGCGAGCGAGGACACAGAATGCCTGTATACCCAGATGTAATCAGAAGCAACTTGTGTATGATGGTATCTGGTTTCAACCGTTCTTCACCTATCCAGCTTGAACCAGAAGGTGCTCGAACAGGAAGAATACGGGCAAAGATCTTTGAAACATAACCTGCTCTTGTTCGTGTACCTGATGGTGGATTAGACGATTTCCCTAATTCCCGGAACCAAACTAAAAGATTGTTGGGTATGAGCTGCAAAACTAGCTTCATATTAAAGAAACAGATCACGGAAAGCAAAACTTTGATGCCACCTAAATGGGAAACCTAAGTGTGTGTACACGGAATGATGCAATTTTTACTGAACACGAAAGCTGAAGTGGTTGTAATTTTGGTTATGGTTTTAATATAACCCTTAAAAACAACCTAAAACCAACAAATGGAAAACATAAAGGCGGGATTGCTGTCTATCCTAATGCAGAAACGAGAAGTAATTTGGTCTAGTAAGCTGACTGTCAACAGCTCTTTATCGGTGTGTTGCTGACCCACCTGCCCCAGATGTTCAGCGTACTAACAAACTCAGCGCCCCATAAGCATTTCATCGTGACCTACATTGCTGAAACTTTTACTCTGTACGGCATGCTCGATGTCATTGTGTTAATGTTATCTGAGGGTCTATCCGTACTTCACTACTCCAGGTGGTAAGGTTCAGACACACCCTCGCAACACAAAATGAGGACTCTGTTATAAGCCAACCCGAATGCTACTTCCTTGCACCACCTTCGGCCTACAGCAGTTTGTCAGCTGTATCAAGTTTTTCACACAGACTCAGATTTGGGAGCCACTGTTTGGTTGTCCCGTGTGCCCCTCTTATCCAAAACACCATTTGGCAAAATTATGGTCATAACTGTGTTAAGGAGAGTACCCGTGTTTTTGAGACCACTTTTGATTACACAATACTTAGGATGATTATTAGATGTAGATAAATTCAGCCCAACCATAGCACGTTCTGCTGATATAAAAACATGTTTTCACTGTTCTACAACAGCTTGGAAAGTAGCATTACCATGGGCACCAACGGTTTAAAAACATTCTTAAGACTGTGTTTCCTTTAGACACCGTTGACAAGCAAATCAGTGCCAACACTGGCTTTGACCTCGTTTTGACCGTTACCGGTATTCCAATGACATCCAAGTCGACAAAACCTCCAGAAGACGATGCTACGACAACGCCCGTTTTCCGTCCTAATGTACTTCTGGAAAAACTTAACCGATACTGGTACACTAGCAAACACGGGGGATTTTCCAAAAGCTTTAAAATCGCCTGTTATACAGGTTGTTCTGAGACTCCGAATCCCATCCCGGTCCGAGTTAAAAGGGACTCTAAACTTTGAAGTTTTCACTGCCTTCAGAACATACCTCTTGAATCTGATTTAAGGTTGCTTCACATAAGCGAGAAAACTCCAAATTAACATAGGCAACTGTAAGAAAAATTTACCGGTAGAAAAGCTTAAGCCATTTGAGGTTCATCAGTGAGTTTTTACAATATATATTGAGAACTGCCCACTGCCAGGTCTCCGATTTTTGAGTCACGTTAAGGGAGACCTGCTAAAGGTGAACCAGATGAACCAGTGAAATCATCAAATTTATATACAAGGCTATAAGAGACGACGGTATTCCCGAGGTAGCAAACATTGTGCTTTGGTTTGCTTGTGATGGATTGAAACACCCGTGGATAGTTCAGTACCTTCAAAGAATGTGCACTTCGGTTTCCCAGATTAATGATGTTAGGCGAAACTAAACCAAATCCATCATTCAACAGAAAAAGTGGAGCCAATGCGAATTGAATGAAGTTGCTGGGGTTAGGAAATAGATTTACCAATGTAATTCTGAGCTAATTGACTGATCGAAACAATGAGAATACGATGGTTTTCAGTAGCCAAGAATTTAAACTATTACCCAACCTCCTGCCAGCAAGATTAAGTACACCATCATCCCTGACTTTGAGAGCGCAATGTTCGATGTCTGTGTTTCACGCAAGGTCGAAAGAAAGGTTTGAGACAATTAGACCGCACTTACCCGACAAAGCCCATTCGTATTAAGTGTACTGCGCTCCTTCAGACCCACTGAAAGTGTACACTTGCACTGGCTGTTGTAACCAACAAACTGGAAAAGTCTACCACGGTATTGTTTGAGGAATCTGGACTGTTCACTCAATCACTACCTTTAATTCACTCTTGAAAATTACTTTCTTCACTTTGTCCAGACGCCATAACAGTTATGTATATGGCGTAGCTGTTCCTGCAACAAGTCCTCTCAGCTCCAACGATTGACGTTATCATACACACTCTTTCCCGACTTACACACAGTGTCCTGTACGTGGACCGAAACACCATCGCATTGAACGCCTTAGGATAAAAGGACAGTTAGCTGTCCTAAGTTGAGTTAGTTACAAACTCGTAGAAGGCGCGACTCTCACTCGTAACTCGCCGCACTTTCACGTACAGACCGCTCGGTTATGCAATCACCCAGACTAATTGAAGTAATCTTTTATGGTTGCTGCTGTTTGTTTCTTGTTGCTTATCAACTACATGACCATTACTGACTACCCTTCATCCACCTAGTCACCGGTTCAGTCAGCTCAGCAAAGTCTATTCTAGCTCGACATACTGGCCGTGAAAAAATGGAATTTAGCAATCAATTCAAATGCAGAAGGGAGACTTACGAGCCACCAATTCGTCTCAGAAGACCAGCTGGAAGATTGTGTACTTAAATACTTAAAGGTAAATGGTTCAACGATCATATGAACATTACCACAATAGGATATTATGATTCCACGCATGCTTCAGCTTTATTATGATTAAAAAGATTGAGTAGAACTTTCTCCAGGACAGAATTAATGCTCTAAGCTTAACTCACTTGAATTTAGTAGCTACTCAAACTGGCTGAACATATAGTCAGAGTTTGGAAGTACTGTCAATTGAGTGTGATCTAATCGAGATGTGATACCTTCTTGGGCCAATTGGTGACATTTGCAGTAGATCCATGTGTAGGCCAATTAACCAAAGGATGAATATCTTTCACTGACATGACATGACTTGGTCCTTGAACAAACGCTGTCTTGCAACTAATTCACATGGGTTAAAGTACAGCCAGTTGAGAATGAGGACCGCGGCCCCTTAATAGTGGGATGGGCTTGTCAGTCTGAACTGACCCTTACCATTCGTAGTGTTCGGCGATGTCGGATGCGAATGCATGAATTGTGCTGGCTGAACTCCGGCGATCAACCTGTCTAATAACTCGGCAGAATGTGACAGTGGTTAGACGATCTCCTTTAAATTACCAGCTGAGGAAAGACTTCTGCTTCGTGGTTTAGTACACTGGATCTCTCAGTGCTCCTTTCTTGATTTGATAGTTTGTTGCTATGGTATTCAGAATATCCTTTCTATTATTTCTCACACAGTCACGGCTGAAGATTCGGCTGATACGATCGAACATAATGTAGGGCAAGGACAACCGTTTGTGATCGACGGACAAAACCTTGAAAACCATGGTTAATAACCACGCCAGTTCGCCTTTCCATGGATTTTATGCCGAATGCTTCATTTGACTATTTTGTGATAAACATCTTGACTTCATTTCTTAATGGATGAAAGATTGAAAGATAACTTATTTGTGCGAAATAGTTAGACATGAACTGGTCTAACTTAGTGGGAATTAAGTTTCCATGAACACGTTGCTGATCTAGCATGATGACGTCAACGTTGTTTGTTATTTGTCTTTCGGCTATTGTGATTATACGAGCCAAAGGGATCGTCGAGGCCACAAGATCGACATGGTTATTGACGATGAATAGAAAAGTAAATTGAATGGATTCTGTACTTAAACTATTTGATCCATGTGTTAGCCCAGAGGAGGTTAAACAGAAGTAAATCAGAAAGATAAAGAATCAGATAATCAATCAACGGCCTCGGGGAGTGACACGGAATCAGTCTAATTATGTGCGATTCTCAGCTCCATAAATGTGAACAGATCATCATCCACTTGGTGCTGTATGTAATTGAGTCTTTTGTTGTTCCAGGAAACTCGGTATGTGTTACAAACTGGTTTGCAGATACAGAATACCAGCGTTGTTTTATTTTATTTAAAATAATTTAATCAATGTGTTGCCTGTTTCATCAACATAAAAACTGATCAAGTGATAATGAGCAGCGTTCGGGTATCATTAAAAAATCAGGATGGAAACTACTGTTTTTAAATGCAGTTTTTATTCAGAACATGAGATTTCTTAGGAATTTAGAAAAGGTGGACTGTTAGCTAAAAGAACTATCATATGGTGGAAAAGAAAGCAGAAGAGAAAAGATGGTGGATGCTGACTAGTGGTCAGGATCATTATACGTGTACTGATGCCAGACAAGTAAGGCGGAAAGGTTCATACAACTCACATCCAAGGCCATTCGGGCAGTCGGGTTTGAGTTTTATTTCGACGGTTCATAAAATCAAAACACGAAAATCGGTTTGAGTGGAACCACAACAAATCAAATTAAGCAGTTCAACGATCATAACGTGACTACGAAGCCGGTAGCACGGGTTCCCGAGATCATTTCGTCATTTACATTTTTTTTATGTAGCGCAACGGCTTCTTTTAAGCGTGAAAACGCCGTGTTTCACTAGGTCAACATAAATGCTATTACGTCCGTGAGGAACAAGTTTTTGTCGGCGCCTATCCGTCAACAGTGCTGTCTAAAGCAGGAACACTATCGGGCCGTGAAGGAACTAAGAGAGATGCAGCATTTGCTATTTCTTAAACCGGATAAAGGCTCTGGTGTGGTCGTCATGACCAAAGACGAATATTTAAGGAAGTTCAAAGTAGACCGGACAGCCGAAAATAACATATTGGTGGAAAAGCAAGTGGCGAGACAACTTCAGATATTGCTGTTACACGGACACATATCTGAAGCTCAGTATAGACAGCTGAAACCAGTCGGCACGGAAACACCCCGATTGAGAAGTGCTCCAAAAGCACACAAGGATGGTACACCTCTACGTCTAATTTTACGCATGAACAATTCGGCGTACCACAAAGTTGCTCGTTGGCTAGTGGACATTTTGGATCCCATCCGTAAAGTCTTATCCCCACATTGCTTGAAGGATTCTTTCGAATTAGTTGAAATGTTAGAAAACACTTCGGTGAGTACACAATTAATGTATTCCATGGATGTTGATTCCCTTTTCACAAATGTTTCCCTTCGTGAGGCATTTGCTTTTTTACGTGTTTTTAATTCGAGTCAGAACTGTGATATAGGTGTTCCACTTGAATACCTTAAAGATCTTATTTTGTTATGCACAGAAAATGTTCGTTTCGGTTTTGTGGGACTTGCATATAAACAGATAGACGGTGTTGCTATGGTTAGTCCGTTAGGCCCAACACTAGCTGATATCTTCTTAGGAATGATTGAGCGGCAATGCCCGGATTATATAGCTGATTCGTTATTGTACAAAAGATACGTTGATGATATTTTAATTTTTACTGACGCTATTCATTTTGACTTGTTCTTTAACTTTCTCAATAATATTCACCCAAACCTATCTTTATCTCACGAAGTGGAATCGAACAATAGTTTACCTTTTTTGGATGTACTTATTACTAGACGCGCGGATGGTACGTTACAACGCTCAGTTCACCGCAAAGCAACTTGGGGTGGTCAATATATGCAGTTTTCAAGTTTTGCTCCTATTGCATACAAACGGGGTTTAGTTAAGACACTGTTTCAGAGAGCCAAACGTATTTGTACTCCGGACACTCTGAAGACAGAACAGGAGTTGTTGAGGCGAACTTTACTAACAAATGGATACCCCGACAAATTCATTGATGCACATAATACGGTGAAGAAGAGCTCTGAGCCTGTACTGACGGTTCAAAAGAAGGATGTTTGCCTATTCTTGCCATTCAAGGGTGATCATCTATCCAATGACATAAAGCACAAATTAAAATCAGCCCTAGCTCGAACGTATGCGGCTGCGCAGTTGCGCTTATTTCATACCACTAGTGGACCAGTTCTCCGCAAACGCAAAAGTAGTTTGTCAAACTGTTCTGTCTCCCATGTTGTGTACCAGTTCACTTGCAGTTGCAGTGACGTTTACATAGGCAGAACAGACCGACAACTAGCACAGCGAGTCGCTGAACACATCCCTAAGTGGTTGAACAATCAGATGACGCACCAGTCCCAACTTGACGCATTGACTACTCGAAATCCAACGTCATCGATTGCTAAACACCTCATGACAACAGGTCATCAAGTTGACCCAGCTAACTCATTCAAGATACTGTTGCGCAACGGAAATCCGAAGTTACTAGCATTCTGCGAAGCGATGCTCGTTCGAACTTACAAACCGACGTTATGTGCACAGAATTGGTTGAAACAATCGGTAGGGTTGCCATGGTCATGATTACATAATAAGTGGTGTGCGTGTATGTGTGTCTAGTCCCTGTGTGTCGTTAACTATTTGATTTACATAACTGGCATGTTTTACGTTTGCGACTGATGAGAGTAAATGAAATGTTAATATATCGCAATATATGTCTTCTTTCTGCTCTGATGACATTCTTTATATGCCTGTACCACGTAACCAATCGATACACCTTGTACTTGAGTCTTACCAACTCGTCCTCCTTACCCGTGCGGGACGATTCAACAGTTTCCAACCTTGCAGCTGACTGATAGACAAAGTGAGACAGAGAAATATGTCGTATCGTCTGTTGCATTTGTCGGATCTACTTTTAATCTGTGATGTTCTGCATCGACACGGTGTACTCCTGAGCCAAATAGATTTTAAAAAGACGAATTTTAATGCATGTCCGGTTACTCTCAAAACGGCATCAACCTCACAAACAGTTCCTTCTGTATATAAAAACGAGGGTGATTGAGTCTAACCTTAATTGTTTCAGCACATCAAAGCAGATGATTGTTTGTGGTAGAGAACAAAATACAGGCAGTCACTGCACTGGTTGGGACTGGCACTACTGATAACCAGTAACCGGAGCAAAAATCTAGTCTATTTTTTACGGAAGTCAACCGGAATTTCTATGAGTGTTGAAAGCTGCAGTTGGTTGTAAATGATATCCGTGTTGTCAACATGATCACTTAACACATATCAGTTCAGTAATTCACCTGTCGCGTCATCGATTGCTTAGATCCCGTCATGGTGTTCATCGTCAAGCTACCTGGTGGTTAATTAATCGTTCACTGAGTCCATTTAGAAATAACCTTTACAATCCCGGCTTCAGTGTTGCGCTTGGCTTTTCCATCAGGCCCTGCCAACCGATTTTTTTGCGTGCAACCGAACGGTTCGTGATGTAGACTCAACCTCTGCAGCAACTATGAACTTTTACACTTATCTTGTTTATGTAATTTTGCATATTGAACTCGTCTGTAAAAATACCCGTAGAGACACAGTTCAGTCTATACGAATACGCTTGGTGGTTGTACGTACACTGCTCTGCTGTGGTGATGAGTCATACGTACCGACTTGTGTGAAGGTCGTGCCGGAAGCAGTGCATTTGGAGGCGCATATATATGTTTAGTCAACCGTTTGTTCTTTGCAAATCTGACTGGGAACTGTTTCTCTCCTAACTTTATATATTGGTAAATCGAAGCCTGAATAAGAAAACGAGAATGCACTGCACTTGGGCTTCGGAATCTTCAGGGACTTCGTAATCGTTACAAAGTCATTGGCTTGTGAAGAGTATCGAACTGTTAATTAATTTATTTTCTGGTTGACTTTCGTGTTTCTCTCACCGAGAGCTTCCGAAAATACATTTGATTCAACGCAATCCCTAAACATTCTGTGATATCATCACAGGCGTTTTCACACATTCAAATAAACTGATGTATTGCATGGGAGACAAAGATTTTAGATTACACGTGTGCATGCAGTGTAATCCAATGTGAAGGCAAAGAACACGGTGCTGCCGCTTAGCAGGAGCAAACCAAAATAAACTGTAAATTGCTCTTTATGTACTCAACGATTTGATAAACTCTGAGTGGGTGCAACAGAACGTTACTAATCAGAAGGAATGAACGAACCTAAAAGCGGTTTATTTCCAAAGTGCATGCTTGGGAATATGCTGATAGTGTTTACAGTTTGCAACGTTGGGATGTCATCTCAATGTGTCTTGATATTGCGTTACCGCGTTCGAATGTCGGCATGCTGTTTACGGAATTCTTTGGGGAAGCAAACATGAATCATATGGAGGTGAATTTGAATACTCTGGCCTATTCCAACAGGTCTATCCCGGTGCACACAAGGAGAACCCTGAGGAATAGCTGAGGAAGGGTGACCGCAGTGGGTGTACGCACAGAAAATGAGAATATATTTGTAATGGATCACCCGACCAAAGATTCACTTAAAGGCAGTCTTTCCTTACTGAACCCAACATATCAGTTTAGAGGATGAAATTGTAACACTTCTGACAGGCGGCTAAGGATTCTTCTGACATAAATCGGTTTCCGCTTCCGACGCTTCTTAAGTTTGGCATTCTTCTATGGTGCTTTTCGGCTGTTGTTATCCACATCATCGACTCTTCATAATACCCAAAATATCGGTGAGCAAGCTTAACGAATTCTAATACCGAGTTGACTGTAACGTCTATAGCAAAGGACCTTCAACTGCAATGAGCAGGACAAAGTGATAAAGCAACATGCACAATATCTAAAAGTGAACGTGATTTGGCCTTCATCTGTGACAAACAGATCCTGCTTGATAAGATGCTCTTGATACAGCGGGCAATATAGCGGTTTCATAGAAATGCGTATTGAAGTTGAAACGCCGATCATGGTGTGAGTAAGACTACAGCACAAAGTAGCACATTCTTCGAAAACCGTCATGCTATTCTCAATGTAAATGATAGAACTAGTGGGATTTTCGCTCCACAGAAACAGCGCGCGGTAGGACAATCGGTTCAGCAGAAAATCTGTTCACACTACCCAATAAGGTGCTAAAAATTGCGCATCTGCTGGTGAATACTCGAAAGTTTTAGAGTTACACATTGACGACTACTCACTTTCGGCCGCATCTTTCGTATCTGGTAGAAGTCTTCACGTGAATCATTTCAGCATTGCTAAGTACACTGGAGCTTTCTATACTTCTGAAGTCGTCGCCGCGATATAAACGTGAAGGGCTGGTCTATTCGGACCGGACAGCTTGTGACTCAACGTAATTAAATGAGTGGTGTTTCTGAAGGCCTGCTATGTAGTGTTCCAGCTAAAAGGGTCGTAGTTTTTGTTTCATGGTCAGCATTTACGGGTTAAAACGGAGAGGGCAGATTGAAACCTTGTTAATTACAACACCTGTAATTTTAATACCAGGAGCATCTATCTATGTGGACAGCATCAGAGCCCTCGGAGTTCAATGGTTAGACAAGCAAAGCTCAACTTTGAATGTAGGTATGTTGTCACACAATTCATCCGATTTGAATGAGACGTTAAGTCTAGTACTGTAGAATACAGCTTCAGGGAATCTAACGAACTTCACTTCCGGTCCGCTGTTTATAATAAATTGAATAGTCGACGTTAATTTTCTCATTAAAACTACACCAAAATCAGTGCGAGTCTTGCTAATTGTTTGCAGACAGGTGAAGCGTACGCGTAAACAGTTTTAACGTGGAAATTACCATACTACTCTGCAATAAGATTAATAAATAACTGCTGTTGCTCTGATAATAAGGAATAAGTTGGTTTTTGCTGGGGTATATGCACAATTCTATCCTCGGTTCTTTACACATAGGGACCTAGGGCTTCTTATGAATCGACTGTGTGCATGAAATTATTTTGTCATCGTCAGCCCACGAGGTTCCAAATGGACGTTATTTTTCGTGGAGTGTATAACGATTCACATAGCAGAGACAATTACTGTATGTTAACTTTAGTCGATAATCCGAGAGTGGGACTCCCTCACCATGACCAACTCTCTGGTCTCATCCAAACTGCTAGGCGATATTTTAGACTAATGGTGAGTGGTCGGGGATTTGATTGATTTTTCATAAATAATTTTTTCCCATCAAAACGACCGGCAGCTTGATCACTATTCCCAAGCGAAGATGGTGAACTTTCAGATATGGTAATTCGATCATGCCTATTATGAGGCCAATGGCGCAGTGGCCAACACGGCTGTCTCATGAAAGTGTGGCTAGAGTTCTAACCCTAGTCGTGGCAAGGATGTGCACTACTGACGAGCTCTAATGAGAGCGAAACCCGAATCTGGTGATCCTTTTCGAAAGAGACTGGCTTGAAAATATATCTGAATGCGAAGTCTACAATCAAATATAAGTGATTTTCAACTTGAATAAATATTTGCTGAGGTGTAGTGAAACCTTGGTTAGGTTTGAAATTATTAACGAGTTTGGCAGCATGGCAGTTGAATCTGCGTCTGCTATGGTTAAATGCTTCCCTACTCTGCAACTGTCCGAGACTAACCCATAATTCTGGGAGTAAAGTGAAGTAAACAGATAATATGTATCTCTTCGTGGACCTGATACGATTTCGGTCATACCTCAGTGGACGTGCCTCGGTATAGTTTGTAAATCCAACATATAATACCGAGTCACTAAGTTAAAACAATAATCGCAATTGAGCTTTGACCTGATGTCCGATTGGTTGTTCCCTGGAGTCCTTGGGATGGAGTCTGATTGGCTGCTCTCTGTCGTTTGGGCTTACCGGTGTTGTGTCCGCAAAAGACGCTTAGCC
>QNGE01000206.1:157843-204608 GCA_008508345.1 Paragonimus westermani
TAGATTTTGTCTAGTTCGATGTGTTTGTTTATTGAACCGGTTGATGAGTACCAAGCTTCGAGAAATTCTCTTGCATGTTTGGTATTTGCCTGAGTAAGGATTTCTGCGGTGTTCAAGTTGAAGGCGTGCCAACCTCGGCGGACATATCAATACTAAAACAATAATCATCACAAATCTCACACATTGACTGCAGACTCTTCTTACAAGTATGCTAAACAGTCTGTTTTTAACACGCCACTACCGTACACATCTCTTTTTCTTGATGATGACGTATGACACACTACACAATAGCCTGGTTACTTAGATCACTTTCAGATTTGACCTGGCAGTAAATACATCTGCTTACACACCGTCACCGTGTGTGCATACTTATCAGCAATGAGTGAAATGTACCACTTCTTGACCTTTCGTTTTACTCTATTCAAATCAGTTTGTATAGTGAGTATTCCAGATTCCCAAGTCAACCTCTCACAAAAGGTAGTGATTAAATTTTTCTGGTAAACTACTAATGATAGGATGTAAACGTTTGCCGGAAGTACGCTGACGTACTACCCTGTGTTCATTGGCACAAATTTTTGCGGGCAGTCGAATAACATGTCGAGGAGTGACACATTAATTACGCTCAGGTAACTCGTGGTACTCAATGTATAAAATAAGCTGTTTGAGTAATTGTTCTAACAGCTGGTCATGGGGTCATACTTTTCCAAGCGCGAATCCGATGATATTTTATTTGTGTTTTGAATGGCCTGTTCGAGATAACATAATCATTTTTCTGACCACTGTACATCGTTCACATTTAAGCATAGTTTACGTATTGCGACAGACGTTTCAGTCATCCTGTTTCTAAAGACATGGTATTGCATTGACGTAACGATGTGGGCGGAATCTTTGAATCAGCCGAATCCCCGAAATCTCGGCAGTTTTGCGATTCATCTAAGGACGATATGTATCGGTCGCTTCCAATGAGGAACTGAATAAAAATGACGAACAATGAATTTAACCGAAATAAACGAACAACTCATGAGTTCAGTTTAAAACAAACTTCTGTTACAGTCTACATTGTGTACATACTAAATATCGACTTGAGAATAGATCAAATCATGGCAGGTTGCGAAGAAATGTGTAGGACACCAAAGTCGAAATTCATTATTAGGAGCATTTACATGCATCAGGAACTGCAGTGAGGAATGCGTTCGATCACTATCCAGGAAGTAGCTATACTGAAGTGTGGTGAGCAAAAGATGGCCCGTTGCAAACAATGATAGTCATCTTTGTTGTGGAAGAGACCAGTGTCTTTGTCAGAACATTAGTAGTAACAGTTATCTCACCAAAGAGAGTGCAACCTTCTATCAAGGATATAAGTGTATTGTTATGTAGATTACTGATGAGTAATCCGGAGGTTTGGTTTACTTTCAAGTTGACCACCACTCACATTTGATCGCAGCCTCCGCATTCAGATAGACTTTCCAACCAGTCTCTTTCGAAAAGAAGCACTAGACTCGAGTTTCGCTCTTACTAGAGCTCGTCAGTAGTGCATATCATTGCCACGACCGGGATTTGAACTCCGGCCATTCCAATCATGAGGCAACTGTGTTAACCACTGCGCCATTGGCCTCACATTAGGCACGACCGGATTATCAAATCTGAACGCTCAACCACTCTCGCTCGTTAATTAATTGCGAGGCATCATGAACGACGAAGGATAATCTTGGTTAACAACCTATCAGGCACTATTTAATCAGTCCTATGTGAATCTTTTGACAGCCCTCCCCTCTTGTCAGCTTGCCGTGATGAAATCAGTCACGAAGATAACTTACTCACAAACGTAAACAATACTGCCAACTATTTTAAAATGTCGTTATCCTGTAACGTGATGATCGCGACTTTCCTGTCATCTGTGTTACCACTTGTCCGATAAGTTACAGTTATACAAACCAAACAAAACTGAAAGGTGACCCTAAGTTTCACCCTCAACCGAACACCTTAACTGACGTCTTTGGGAAAAGAACACTATATCCGAGTTTGCGTCTCGTTTAGAGCACATTAGTGGCGCACGTTCTTATGACGATTGGGCTGTGATCTTCGACAAAAATTCTCGTGTGTCAACCACTTTGACCGTTGACCTCACACTGGGAACAGCCGAAATATCACACCCAAACACTGAACCTTAACCACCACCGAGTGACATTGTTTCAGTTTATCAGTTCGGGCGAAATAGATGTGACCGCACAGTTAGTTGCAGTCAGTTACCTCACTGTTTCTTTCGAAAGTGACGCGACAAAGGTCTAACTGAGTTTGAGACCTGGGAATACAGGTGGTTTCTTAAACTTGCTTCGTTTCTGGACTGTCCCCAGACAACCACTGAACTTGGACACCATGTCTTGGTATCTGTTAGCATCCCGCTAGACATTTGTCTCCTGGTACATTAGGTATTCCATTGGTTTAGTTCCAGCCCTTTCTGACTGCTTCAGCTTTACACAGCACCTACAGACCACCGATGTGTTCAGACAATGACCTGCCTTGACAATAAACTTAACGATTAAACATTCACTCAGTGCATTACGTTCACTTAAGAGACTAGTCATTTACGCGTCATTTTCCCCACTACAGTCCTGTTTGAAAAGAAAACAAAAAATAGGTTTAAAATGAAAAACGTAGTTTGAATGCGTGTACCTTCCATAGACAAGCGTGTTAGAATTATCAGCGGCCTAGTATCCATCAGACAGAAACTGCTGTAATCCTATGGAACAGGTCACAACTAATGAGCCCAACAAGATTCCATTCCGATTCCCAAGACTTGACCATAAACAGCCATTCCGATTTAGTGCATCGATAGGTTCGAATGTAGGTGTGAGCGCTAATGAGTGGGGCCGCATCAGATCAAATATAATAAAAATGTTTTTCTTCACTATGTAATAAAATTTCTGGAAGAGACGAAAAAGTTTCCACCGAGATTCGGCTAGTTAATGGCCCGGTGAAGGTGATTCGGCGAAGAAAGCCTGCTTGTGATAAGCTTTCATCACACTGACTTCAACTTAAACATTTCTACCATACATTCGTGTTGCTTAGTCCATTTGTCCTTATTCCGTAAAGTGGTTTTACTATCTTACGAGTAATCTGGTGCTTGTGGCCTCCCAGCCAATTAAGCCTTGGTGGCTGAATAAGAATGTCCGTGAATTTTCACCTCAAAGTGTGTCATCCAAATTGTCTGTTAGGAAAAAGGTATTGTTCAAATGCGCCTTGGTCCAAATTACTGCATACACTTCCGAAAATTTCATTTGAAAACATGGTTTCTTATCCATCTTTGTTGAGTCGTGGTTGGCCGGGATGCGTTTCAGCACCATGTTACCGCTCGCAGGTACATTCTTCCCTGGATTTGTATTCATCGTAATTCAACAGTTGGAAATTTCTGATGGAAAGAGAACTTATGTAGTGAGGACGAACGATCGCACCATACTACTCACCCACTACTATTCACTAGTGGGGCAACAGCATTTGGTTTTGACTTTGAAATGGCTGCTGGAAAAATTCAAGAAGGAACATTAGAGCGTAGCATGGTATAAGATGGTTTCTGCTCCACAAAGAAACTAAGCATTGGCGTCTGTCGCAACAGTGACCTTCTGAGACTAGTGTCATACGCACATGAGTGTTTTTGTTTGTAGTCCTATTGCAACGTATAACTTATGCACTGGTTTTCCAAATAGCCCTTGCAACATCCGCGTTCTTGGCTGACAACACTTAGTGGCTGTCACGAGTGCTTTATAAAACCGGACACGTAAGATTCCCCGATCACATTTCGGCGACGTGAAAGACAGAGATGTTGGTTGTGAGCAATGGTGAGCTCCCCTAACCCTCGTTTTCCGTTAATCCGCACCGTTGTTAGGTCAGTACTTACGACATCGCACCCTATTTCGTCTCTAGTCGGAGTACTGTTTGATCTCCTGAGTCACATGTTCCGGTGCATCCGGTTTGTGCCCTCTCATAACAGTTGGCCAACAGCAACCCTTCAGTTTGCCTCGAAAAGACCACCGTATAAGTGCTTCCATTGCCAAGCCTCCACAACTCATCTCCGTACTGATGAGACCAGCTTTTCTTCATCTTGATTCAACTGCTTCCGACTCTGCGTCAATAAGGTTTGTTGGAACCATTTAGTTCATCGCCGAAACATCAGCCACCTTTCGGTGGATGAGGTGAACTCTCTAGTGCCTACAGGTTATGTTCCGACATTTGGCTGCTTGTTCTAACCATCAATTCCGAAAGTTCTATTCGTAGTCGTGAAAAAAACCCAGCATAAAAGTCGTTAGGCCGAGATACATGATTGATCATACAATCTTATACCTCTGTGCACATTTTTTACCGGACTAATCTACCTTTTAAGTTCTTCTCAGTTTTGGATCAATCAGGCGATTTGTGATGTATCACCCAGGGAAGCCGTTGACATAACAGATGCCTGTATCAAGACAATTGTTAAACATCCTTTTTTAACGGTTGAACACCTCCGTTCGGCTGGCGATGAGGTCTTGCTGACATTGTCGATTGTGCTGTTCTTTCATTTGAGCAATATACCTGTAACATGACCAGGGACAACTGTTGCTGCGATTATGTCTCTCCCTGTATTCCATAGCTTGTTGTCCTCCCACTTTCTTTTGCATTCTTATGGTCACTTCTTCAGTAAAAGCTGTCTATTCTTACCTTGTGTCCTTTCAAGTGATTGTGAACAGTGACGACGTCAAAGTATGATAATAGTTAGGAACTTTTAGTAATAGCCCAATCATCATAAAATTTACCTTACCGTCCAAGTGAAATCCGTAACCCAGGCCTCTCTCACCTCCACCATGTGCTCCGTCAGTTGCTTGATGCCACTCTGTTCGACCTTTTTTCCTAACAACAGCATTTCAGTTTCAGTAGACAGCAGCAATCCTAGATCCGTCGCTCTGAAGTTGGTTTATGACAAAATCTGCATGTGACACGTTTCGATTTTGTGTCCCTGTATACTGCTATGTTATCCGGTCATTTTAACAAGTTAACCATGAAGCATGAATGTGTGAATAGCAGGTGGGATAAGCCCAGTAGTGCGCATTCCAAATGGCACGGTATCTGTCCACCATGTGCTGGGTTTCTTTATAACACCTAAGTTTAGTTGTCATCTGCAAATATTCTCAAAGTGCATCTAACACTAAACAGTTTTCTCGGCAGCAGCTTTTTAAAATATCTGGTACCCACGTTACTGGCACAAACAAGTTCTGCAGTAGCTAGCTCGTTCTTTACAAGTCCTCGTCAGTAAGGCCGGAATATTTCAAATTTTGAAATTTCTCAGGAAACAGCTGCAGAAGCCGTACGAATCAACGGCATCAGTGAAAAACTCAGCGCATTCATTAGCAGTGGTGTAAGTAGGGGTTTCGGATGTACTTCTCTTGGATGTAATTCCCTTCAGGCCTCGCGAGTATCAGTGGACTACGCTTGGTTCACAGCTTCACGAAATTTCAATTCTACTCCTGAAACTGTCCCCACTGAAAAGTCAACTTTGAACATCACCTGTTTGGTATCCGGAGATAAAATAGTGTGATGTTTCAATGCCTGGCTACTGACATGCTTTTGACACTGATTTAAACCATTTTAAATAGTGCTGATGAACAAACAGTTCTATGATCTCCCTAGCCTGACCACATGTATGTGCCACCTCCATACTAGCTAACCGGTCTAACAAAACCATTACTCAAAAAGTGGTTCCTTGTTGAACAGTCCAAATGGCTCCCCCTGCTATTGTCCTTCAGTTTCATAGTTGAAGTAACTTTCTTCTTTATTGCTGCTTCGTGAAGCTACTCTGAGTGTAGATACACCCGTTACCAGTGGTTCCACTGCTCTCTGTAGTTCCTCCAGTGTTTTCCTAACCGTACGGTTGTTCGCATTTACCGAAACCATGGACACAGGTGCCACGCTTCTTTCTGCTTTTACACACATATCAATACGTATTCGTCGGATAAAGTGGGCTATACGGAGTTGGCCGTAACAACCCATCGACAGACCACAACAAACTGCTCCATCAGCAACTGTCATCTGGAATACAGCTCTAGGTTAGTTGTGACCCGTACAAAACCAAAGTGGCGGTAAACTGGCGTTTACACCGTTCATCCAGGTCGGCCACTCTCAAACGGCCGCATGGATTTCTGGGCTGTCGAGCGCAGCCACAAACTTCCTATTCACAGGGAAGCCAGAGCCCCACAGTCTGTTCTGACAAGTAGTATCTCAGCCCTATCTTTGAAGTCCTCCAGAAGCGTCAAAAATCTCTGTATTTGAACTGCTACCGCCAAAAATCTGCAACCTTGAGCTCGTTACGGCACCAAGTTTTGTAACTGCGGAGGCAGCAAGGCCCGAGGGATTGTTTTTGTCGCCTGTCAGTAACGTGAAAGTACACAACTGCTCACATCATGTTTCTCGGCTGACAATTCCAACATCCGTCCTTGGTCATACAGTTTTAGTTTGGTTATCAGCGCTTTCCAAGTAAAACATGTAGACATATCTGAAAGTTGTTTGCAGCTTTCGAATTTTCCTAACGCCGAGACCTGACAGTACATTCAGCTCGTTCGTAGTTTCTTTGATTCGTGACCCACTTCCCAGTAGCAACGCTACATAGCAAACAGTGATAGTCTACATCAGGCTGTCATTTTGTCATAACCATGAACGACAACCCTGGAGCCGATAGCAATATGAAGTTTCATGATACCTTTTTCATACAAGGCGTAACGAAACACGTTAGTTTTCCACATTTCCTTGCTCATTCACTCGGTATTGTCGTTTTGTACAGTATAGCAACTGAGTTCTCCTTTTGCTGTGTTAATCGAATAGAGTTCGTCCACGTTATGTCCATGAGTTTTTGAACAGATCAGCTAACTGCATATTCAGTCAGTCGACTCGAACTGAGAAGAAAAACGAGTCCTGCTTGAATGTTTGTTGGATAGAACGCACGCTGGGTGATCAGCGCTCAGTGAGAGAATGATTGGTTCACGTTAAAGGAAGTGCCAGCTGTTTGATTGGTGACTGTCCATCTAGCAGTCTGGAATCTCCTCGATTATGCTACTGGACAGGCAAAATTCCAAGCTACTGGTGTTGCCATCTGACCCTTCGAACGTGCACAAAATTGTCGAGTAGTAATTTGTCTTCTTTGTAACAGAACAAAACCTCTAGTAATATAAAGACCAGTCGTGACAGATTCTAGCCCTTCTGTGACCCATATATTGTGTGTACTTTGAGGTTGTACATTCGACACTGCCAAAGTTTCTGCAGCTAGCTTGGCTGGGATATCGATTATGTGCTCAGCAGTCGCATCACAAAATGGTGACAACGGTAAGGGCCGCGACTGTGCTTCTCTGGCATTTGGGTTAACTTTAATTGATTGCAATGTGCCATGGGTATATCCCCCATCAGATTTCTGTGGTCCTCCTATAGTGACGCAAATTACGTATACCGTGGGTGGCAGCATATGAACAGTTGCTCTGCCGAGGCGATGGAATTTGTGGGTTTCTTCCAATGGTGGTTATGGCCTGTACAATCAGACACACTTTTCAGTGCGGTAGACTGATTCGTGTTCAGTGTGGCTGCAACAGCTTTTCAGATGATGTTATGACTTTGATTGATGTTTGGCGTCAATGGTGCAGACAACATTCGACCGTTTGCCAAGCTACCTGACACCGTGGTAACCATATTGACTCCAGCGGTATAAACGTTTCGATCGGTAGGCATAGTTCATGGCGCAGGGTTGGTAGCTATAGCGTATTCGAATGGACATCAGCCCTGTTAGCCAGGAGGCACTGCGGCAGTATATCACTTAAATGATCTGATTCGTGCCATTTGAAAAACCTGCGCAGAATTTTCATGAAAGCACGATTGGATCGCTCGACCAAGTGCTTATTCTGAGGGCAAAAGAGATTCGCTCGAGTTTGTGGATACGTAACACACAACACGCTTTTTCCTGGAGCCGACTTAAACGTAACGTCCTGAACAGATTGCAGCACAACGTGTGTACCAAGATGAGCGATCCATTCGCTGAATAGCAACAATGTCATAATGGACACTTCCGCAGTGGAGACTAGAAAGGTTTCACCCTATTTAATAAAAAGGGTCAAAAATCACAAGAGTCTACTTATTCCTCCTCCTTGAAATCAGTACTGGTCCAGTCACATCAACTCCCACGCTGTGGTTGGGATCAGATTTTGTAATCGTCTGAAGCGGTGCTTCAAGACTCACAGAAGGGAGATTTTTCATGTGCAGATGCTGTAGTGAAGCTGAGAACGTTAATACAGTCATCCATTATTTTATCCTATACGAGATGCCATGGGCTTTCCGATACGCTTTGTGTAGTGATCGAAGGGAAGATCAAAGTATGCACGCTCTGTGGCGCCTCAGTCCGCAAGGTCCATTAGAATTTTCCTTCTGTTACAAGGTGACACCGAGAGATTCTCCGGTTTGGTTACCCATTCAGAAATTATTATAACAGCGGTTGCCAATTTAAAAACAAGAGTGGTATCTCTGGTGATCTTTGGGTCAAATTCCGCTTACTATTTCTTTGTCAGTAGCACTGAGCCTGGCGACTGGGTGGGGTACAACGTGGTCAGTGTGTCTGTTCCGTACGCACGCCTTTTCGGACGTCGCCAGCACGCAGGTAAGGACACACAGACACGAACGTAGCTAACCAATGCGTTCTGCTGCACATACGCTGCCCAATTCACAGCTGTGCATGCATGTGTTCGTGCGTTCAACAACCTTGGTTGGTCAATCCTACTGACGTAGAAACCAGTATACGACCTGACTTTCGTGGACCACAAGCAAAATACTACTGTGATCGTTCTCGGATTCAATAACTGTTGACCTTTGGCAGGATTTATGCTAAAGCCCGGAATGTGGACTACGGGTTTGCTAGTGGAATACCCCGGTAAATAGTGAATCAACTACTACGTAATAGAAAGTCTGTTGCAGCCAACTTGATTATCACTTGGTCAATGCGGCCACCTTATTTGTTCTGTCCCGGGTATAGTGACCAAAGGCAAAATGACGGATATTAAACCGATGACGTCTGACGTTAACAGAAACTGGGCAGGAGGGGGCGGAGGAGGGAGCTCAGAGGTCGAATCAAATGAACCTGTACTGCCAAACGAACATGTCGTAGAGCTAGCTGTGCATGCTTCAGAAACTACGAAGATAGAAGTTGACCCAGAGGAGTCATCCCTTAAACCAACTGAGACGGATATCTGCCCCTGCGTCTCTGCTGAACGGGAGACGACTACAGATCCAGCACGTATTACAAGTCCGGAAACTAGTCCAGATCTAGCAATCAACCCAATAATGGTCCAAAGTGGTGTGCCGAATAATGAGCCAACCTCGTCTTTTGAAAGCAAAGCGGAAACGCAAAACCGAGAAAGAGTTTTCCAAATCATTTTAGAAGATGAGTCATCAGAATCCAAAAATCTCAACAGCGATGAACAAATATTCTATCTTCCATTGGCTCTTGGAACATCTTCCATCAGAGCAGGTGATTCTACTAAGGATTTTGCATCATTTACTGGACTGTCGGCTGACAGTGGTTCGGACACATTTATGCGAGATGTAGGTCGGTCTTTGTCACAAACGGGTGATTATGAAACTTCTGCCGAAGCCGGAACAATAAAAGTTCAAAGCCTTTCAGATAAGGAAACAGAAAACGAACCAACCGCTGTATCAGTCAGTTCCGGTTTTCTCACACCAAAATCCACCCTATTGACGGACAGTCTTATTAAAAGCGGAGCTGTTCCTGATAGCATCACACAAAAATTCAACGAAATAGCAAAGTTGAATAAGAATAGCTTGAAAAGTAGACGAACGGTCCGTACTTCTACCACCAGAATAAAGCCTATAACCACCAGCGCCTCATCTCTCTGCGAATTAGCAGATACTGAAAAGATTGCTTTGGTGAAAATGTCCACTTCTCAAGAAACCAAAGAACAAACCTCAACCTTGACGACAAGGACGGCCGTGCCTATGCCTAAGGAAGGTTTTCATGCATTATTTAACAGCCCAAGCAATACCCCGTCTGACCAGAAACGTCCATACCATGCACGCTTTCACAGTGATGAAACTACTCCCATGACAGATTATTCCATACATTCCCCCAAATCTGCGGACTCGAGACAGAGTGATGACTCACAGACGACTGGATCCAGTAGCTCCACAACCCACAGCACCAGACAGCCAGTTACCTATGTGCGATCCGTCACTGCCGAGCGCCTCCCCGTGTTTATTCGCAGTGCCAGTGGGGCCAGCTGTGTTGGGTGCGGCACTGGAGTGCTTCGGAGCAAAAGCGCAGCTAGTACATTACCACACAATCTATCTCGAGTGTGCACAGCTGACACTGCACTATCGGAACCCAAAGAACTAACCAGATCAACTTGTTCCCCCCGATCACTCCCAGAGAGTTCTCTCAATTCTCAGCATAACAGTGGCGTACAAACCGCTTCAACAGATGGTACGTATCTGAGTTTACTACACACCTAAGAAGCATTCATAATGAATATGAAAGTGACTAAGATATGATCAGACTTATTGTGCAATCTGCAAAGTTATATATGCTGGCTGCTAAGAACTGTGGTAACAGCAGAAAGCTGGAAACTTTTGTCATTTCTGCGTTTTCGTTGCAGTGAATAATCCATAGCAAGCGAAAGTCCGTTAACTGATTGTACGTACATAGCATACATCATTCTGACATGTTTGCCCCAATGGTTAGTCTCCAGTGATCAGTTCATCACTGATGCTGTGCTCTCTGAAAGTACCTAGACCTACATAAAATTATTGGAAGGCCCCAGTTGTTTTGGTTAATTTCTTCAGTATGTGTGATCTAAAGTAATAACAGTTAACGCGTGAGTACGCAAAGTCTGTAAAAAGTAGGGCTTCCAGAAATTTCTCTAAAAGTTGATTATACAGTCGTAGCAACAATTGGCAAAAAACGGTACTAGGGGACTCAGTACCTTTTTTGTTGGATATTTTCTTCCGTTCAGTCTGAAACCCTGAATGTGTATCCTATAAGTGTTCCTGCAAAGTGTGGTGCTGAAGAAATGACACGTTATTCTAGTCCTGATTCATATCACTTTCTAATGTAGGTGGATTTCATCAGTTCTGTGTGCTTGTCCAACCAGTTGTATTTAGGGTTTCTAAGAGTGACTGAAATATTAGGATTTTGTGCCAACTACCATAAACTTTAAATTGCACTGAAAGGCAACCATCTTTGTTTAAGACAAAAAATGTATTATCGTACTGGTTTGCCTGTATATCGTGATTTCCATAAATCTACAAAATAGAAACAGAACATTCAGTTCATTGTTACAGGCTGCCGAAGCGGGATTTCTAACCAGGTTTGCCAACTAATTCAAATTACCTGCCGGAAATTTGCGTAAAACCATGTCCAGTCTTTTGTCATTTACTTGCTAAATCGTGTCTTATTCATTCAAAGATCATATCAACAGTATTTATATAGATTTGGTCTACTTAGACTGTCCTTGGTAAGTAAAAACTACGACACTCCACTGATGAATCAGAAGGCAAGACGGTTAGTCTATTATAATCAACATGCCACTCCGTGTTGAGCAACAGAGAACACAACCTTCTGACTTCTCACTGTGTCAGCAAAAAGGGGGTTGGAGTGTCTACTGCCCTGACGTTAAAGCGCCGAAGTACATTGTGAATATAGTCTTTGAGGCAATCAAGATAACGTTCATTGCCGATCGGTTAGAGTTGCGCTCATCCTGATCAAAGCGCCAGAAAGTTCTGATTTATTGACTCACTTTTGCTGATAATGGTGTTCATCACGAAACGATAATCAGTTTTTATTCCACAAGCAGTACGGAGACGCACTTGCCCAAGTCTTAAAACCTTAGTGTTGTTGTTAGTTGTGTCAAGAAGCATGATGTTATCAAATCGGTTGGTATATTACAGCATTGTTTAATACGCCCATCGATCAATATTTCCCTAATCTATGCTCAGCCAAACTTGGTAATGCGCCCTTCATAACATTAGTTCTACCAAGCATAAGGTCAACACATTTGCGAAAGTCCTCAGTTAACGCCAACTCCAACCATCAAAACACCAATTTTTGCTATGCCTGTAAGCAAAATATTTTTCACATAGTATGACGAGGTCGTCTTAGTTATTCCGTTTCGTAAGAGATTCGAGTGCTAATATTCGCAAGTCGCATCTATGGAAGCATTAGATATTGCTATGTTCTCCCGGCACTTTATACGTCGTTTTGGCTGAGCCCGCGTATGCACAGTCTTGATGGAAGGCAACTGACAAAATTACAGTCGAGCGCAAACAGCGTTCAAATTTGTACGTGAGTGTCATGCGGCTCTGATTTCCGTGGCAGGCTAATCTGGACTCGGATGCTGTCAACTCGTTAATCTATCCTGTCTACTAATTAACTCATTTCTTCCAGTCACTCATTCTTAGCGTAACGGAAAGGTGAAAGTGCTGTCTAACTAAACTGATGTGCTTCAGTCATGCACGATCTTCAGTCTTCTGGCAATGAGAAAGTACCCTCACAGTTATTGTCACATCTTTGATCTTTGTTGCTGAGACTAGTGCACATACGATCGCATCCATGGGAACTTTCTACTAACAGTGGTCAGTTTGTTCAAACATCCGAGCACAACATTTGCACCAAACCAAAACTTCGTTCGTTGTCTAATGAGACTTGAAAGAATCGAAATGTATCTTCAAAATTTCAACGCACACCGGCAACAGAAGGGGTCGGCAAGTACATTCGTAATGGCAAACGTATGGTATGTGACCAAGTTCACATTCACACGCACTTCTGGTCTATGTTTGCTCGTGAGATATAGGTTTTGGATGAATAGCTCATTACGAAAAATCACGTGTTCTTTATGATGAACAATACATAAATACAGGCACATAAATACATATATACAGGCACGTTTAATCAATTTTCTATATTGCTCCTTACACTCCCAGTAAGTCGACAAGCTCCTCCGAGAGTCTTCAACTCACACACACCTATCTAAATTCAGGTTTCCATGTCTCAATACATGAGTTTTGCAAAACCAGAAGCTAATCTGGCCTAGGCTAGTCCAATCCAATGTAGTCCAGTTGTAGCAGTCACTAGAAACCTTTACGTTTTGTTGGCAGATGATTTAATCACTAATCAAGATAATATAGACAAGGCGAGTTTCGTGAACTCATGTCTAAATGAATACAATAATATCTTTTGTATTCTTCAGAGGAGGCTTTACGGAAAATTGTTGATTGAATCTATCTTACCAAGTGAGAATTCTGCTCATTGATAATTTTTGTGAGAATCAGTTAATGTGAACTAAACATCAATCACAAATGACCAAGGAATTAACATTTAGGTACACCTTCCACGCAGCCCGTATTAAGATGAAACAGTGTGCTATAGTTATAAACTTTTTGCAGTTCTTTAATGATGGTCCAATCAAACACGAGATTTGAGCAGTTTTTTTGAACGAAATCCCTCCTACCTATTAGTGTTCAATATATTGCCGAAAAATGAAATGAACTGTGTGATTTCAACATGATCCGGGAATCCTTATAATAGTTCAACTATTTGAATCAACAGATATCTACTATATTTTCCCCCAAGGGATCGGGTTAATCTAAGCAAATCTGGCTAAGCAGTTCCTTACAATATGTTGATCTTGTCTTACGCAAACTGAATGGCACAGTCGTCGACAAGGTTGCCTCACGGAAACGTAGGGCAGGATACACATAACGGTCGTGGCGACAGTATGCGTTATTGTTAACTCACCCAAAGAACAAACCCCGAGTTTAACGCTCCGTTTCAACAGGAGATGGGTGGATGTCAGATATAAACACTGTTTGTTATCACTCCGAGTGATCCAGTTTCATTACCATACGATGAAATACGTAAGGCGACCGCCTGAAATTGTATGCGTGAGGTGTTTTGCAAATGTCAATGTAAACGTTGTCGGATGAGGAAAGTAACGAGATATTTCATAATGCTCATTATGCTTAGAATCTTTTCAGTTTAGACGATACCTTAACACTGACGATGTTAAAGATTTTGGCCAATGCTTCGATATAACAAACAGTATTACCTTCAGTCAAATACGCCACCATTAAAACTTCCCCCGTCTGTCTGATATTAAAGGTGATACCTCCCTATTCGACCAGGATTCAATTCACTACTTTTCAGATGTTATTGAGACAATCGGGTGTTTTTCATAAGTCATTCGCAAGCCAACCGAATTGCACAGGTTTCATCATAACATGTCACCAGAAGAGCCTTAGAATCCATGAAAGGATCACGAATGAGTAGCATCGAAATCAAACACAAAGTTAGATTCTGCTGTTTCCCTTAAGTATCACATGCCAGTGATAGTTTCACGAGTTTTTCAGTTTAACTCATGACACATTTTGATGAACCCTGTGTGACGGAATTGGATTTAGAAACGAATATCGGAAACAAAAGTTCTTCATGTAGCTACTGTTAATCAACTGGGAACACTCAAGCAATGTAAGTGTGATCAGAGGAGGATTTCTTTGTATTTTCGTGAAACTGTTAACTGCTGCTTGCTTTTCGTTAGAATTTGATTGGGGAAATAAAAAGATTCATTAAAGAAGTAGAAATTTCCCACAAATTCATCGATTTCTTTTGTAGACCGCAGGGCGGTAGTTCACATCTGACACTCAGTCTAATTATCACAATTCCAAAAATGTTTTCCATCTGGCATGCCTAATACTTTGCGATTGTTTTATGAACAGCAAGAGCTCTTCCAATGAATATACAACCTGCAACTGCAGAGAAAAATGTTTACCGTTTACCATGTGCCACTTTACAAGGTGCAGTTCACAACTCGCCTGCGGTGCAGAACAGGTGTGAACAGGATGTACGCATGCACACACCCAACCATCCTACACACGAGGAGTGTTTTTGGACAGAAAGAATTGTGTTCATGTCTAGAGGAATGCTTGTATACAGCTGGATCTAGATGTGGTAACTTGATCAAATGCCATTCCATGGATCTGGAATGGCTTTCAACAGACTGACAAGTTAGCTGAAACACGTGTTTAACTTACCGCATCATTCATGGGTCTCTGCTGAACTGGTAGTCGAATCTTCAATTTTGTGTACTCATTTGGCGAGATTACACGACAGTTCTGCTATGGAGTGATAATATAAGATAACGAAAAGTAAAACTATTAAAGGACGAACACCAGCTTTCATGAGCTTTTCAAAATGAGTGGCTAGCTTTGGTTTGTTTCACAACGGTAAACAGATGGATCAGGACTAACTGATGTCTTACATATCTACGTTTATCTAGCACGGAATGTTAACATCTGACGAGCCTGTAATTGCTAAACACGTTATGTAATGACTGGAAGGAAACACTGAATACTTCATAGGAAAATTTAAGATACGCTGAAACGTTTAACGAAAATGAATTTGACAGGATGCGGTAAAAGAGTACCACCACAGTAAAAGATGGATTATTAGTTTAAACGCTTCAAGAACATTTTCAGACAAAACTTTGAGACAGCGTGACATGTCAGATTAAAGGGGGTCGTGAAAGAAACATCTGGATGCAAATATAGGCGCATTGCTTGAGTCAGAATCAGTGTATCATGCCAAGTCTTAAAAAGAGTTTGTCGAGATGGACGGAAAATATTTAGAATGAAAGATATAACATAAACTTACTTGCCTGTAGAGCATATTGTCTTGGGTATGGAAATGTGTCAAAATTGACAGTGAACATTTAGACGGGTTGATTGCAAACTGAGCGATGTTGTGCTTTTGTGGTTTGTAGAACTCATTTCCAATGTCTGGAGGTCAGTAGAATAAAAAAACGCACTTTTCGTTACTTATATTTGTTAAACCCATAAAACCGTTAGAAACCTACTGAAAACGAAACGTTACTTCACCTACAATTATACTGTTAAAAAATTAAAACAAAGTTTTTGGTGGAACGGCGGAACATTCACGGTTGCCATAGCAGCCAGGACGTATTAACAATACCGAAGAGAATACAAACGGTGTTTGAATTTAACGAAAAAAGTGACAGCATGATGAATTTGTGAATAAAAAATAATCAGGGTTATTAAGTTGGACAAGGTTAGGGAGGAGATGGTTGTTGAAATCTTAGGTAACTCACCAGATAGCTTCATGTCTTTAGGCAGTAGGAGTGAAAAAATTGTGATCTAGTTACAATTCTTACAGCTTGAAGTATTTAGAAAGTAGGTTAAGACATACTGTTTCATGCTACTCACCTTCAGAATGGTAATTTACGTCAGGTTTTTCTGGTTTGGAATTCCAAGGTGACCTTAACGAAGTTCAGCTCACTAAATCTCTTATCTGCTCGGCCAACAGCCCTACAAGACGTAACTACTGTCATTGATATACACCCCGCTGGTGCCTGGTAAAATAATTGAATAAAATATGTTAGAAATTCCCATTTTGTGTCGACTGCATTTACAGGGACAGAAAGTGATGGCTATGGTACTTTATGATGTGCATCTATTAGCTAGAAACTTCACTGCTTACGCCTGAACGACTGGTAGCTAGGTAGACATGAGCAACAACCAGTAAAGGAAAGAATTGGCGGCTGGAATTTTGTTCAGACGGCCGAATGAGTTCGAATAAGGTCGAAAAGGGTTATGCTCAAAAGTGATTTTTTGAGGCAGAAGCCCATTACTCATCCGTTGCTAGAACGCACCGGCAGTGCATATCCGTGATGGAACGTGACGTGAACATCTAGTGATTTCGATGTGGTTAGTGTTTCAACGTGACTAGGAAGTCCCTACTAGGGGTTCATGAGTTGACCAGGACATTTCGTTTATTCCGTTGTACTAGGCTGTAACTAAGCAGTCGTTAGCCGATTCCATCATACACGGAGTGGGGATAGCGCAGCATCAGCCATCATGTTTGCGCTGTGCGCATACGAACCGCAGTTTCTTTCCAGGATTCTCACTTGGATTCAACTCAATCAAAGTGAGAAAGTAGAAGAGTATGATGTGACGTAACGTTGAAGTAGCTCAACTTGTGACAGTCATTCTGTTGATTACTTCACAGCTTTTCAATGAGTAAAGTCAAAACTATCCGTTTATTACTTGCGAATACAATGTTCATCCGCAAATAGTTACTTGAGCGGACCCTCACATAATAATTCGGTTTTGACCATGCGACTTATGTTAGGATATACAGGTTCGTAGACGTTTTATGTTCACTTTTTGTTTATGAAACATTCGCTCATTCATCTACTGATTCATAGAAAAATTTCCCGCTCTATACCGATTTCGACTGAGTGGTTTGTGAATTAAAAACAGGTGACTTGTTGGACTTCTGATTAGTTGTCCAACTGTCACTGATTGATGGGACAGTTATTACAATGTGCTTACGTGTACTTTTGAAAACATTCTCCAAACTATGCTGCCCCTATTGGGTTTCTAGTCTATCAGCATTATTAGTCAATTCGCTGCTTCAGAAATAGTACAAGCCCTTCATTATAGATGTGTTACATGCCTGACTAGAACAATAACAGCGAAATAAATGCGATTTTGTCACACAGTTAGTGTCAGGGAAAATTGGAAGAGAGAAATTAGCGCCCATTTCGCATCTTCTAGCTTGATATCCGAACAGCATTACTGTTGATTGCAATCCACAGCAGCTTTGTTAAAACACTTGCTAGGTATCCACTTACGCAAAATGATTGAAACAGAACTGTTTTTGATGTTATTCCAGGCTCACTTTCATTGATGTCAATCGGCTGTGTATATCAATTCCACTATAATGAAGCTGAATTCTGATTCAATTTCGCAGGAGCCATTTGCAATTCCGTTGACCTCAAACAAGACATTAACAGATCATCACCTTCGTACGAAACTTTCCCATTTTCGTTTTTATACCTTCCTAAAACGTCAGATAAAGTTTTCAATCTTATTGAACGATCTTGTTCGTGGTAAATTCGATAGAAGTTGACAACACTGGGGGTGTTTCAAACTAAACGCCAATCATACTTGATAGCAGCCTTCCTTTTGAGATAACCCTTCCTACTATCTCACCTAGAAAAAAGCGCTAGACTCGAGTTTTACCTTTATTAGAGCTCATTGGTAGTGTGTACCCTCGTCCGAGTCACTACTCACATTCCGGCCCTCGTATTTATGAGACAAGTATGTTGAAAACGCCAGTAAACTTACACTAAGCACCACCAAATAATCAAATCTGAATGCTCAGCCACAACTTTGTGTGAGTAGTGTTCAGCTTGCTTGATCATTTCGAAAAGCGAATAATCAGAATCGTTCTGTTCAATACAATCTATAAAGTTTGGATCAAGACTTCTCAGTTAGGTTGAAGTTACTGTCGTTGTTGACGCAATTCAGGACTGTTTTAATTAGAAGCAGAAGTCCTAGGACTCAGGCTTATCAGCATACAAAAGCTGTGAACAAGCATGGGTGGTGTTCAACGTGAAAGTACCTGAATCCCCAAACTTCTACTGTGTTACCTTTGTTGAAGACCGTTATTCGATCACGCGCCGTTGCACTCTGCTTAATGAAATTCTACAGCTGTGGTGGCTTGCATGAAAATCAGTCAAGAGTGGAAGGTCTGTGTTTTTTCAACACAAATATCACTTGGGTGCCACTGGTGTCAAAAAATGCATGCACATCGGTAAACGCACAACAAATCGTGAACGAAAACTGTGCTGTTTTCATCACAAGTCCTAGCCGGTTATCCGATATTAGTTGATACAGGTAATTCGTGTCATCCGTGAGTGCGAATATGTATTTGTGACCTATGCGGACTAACAGACAGAAACCACTCCATCCATGTTTTAGGGTCGTCTATAATAATTCTCTTAGATCTCGTCTCCTAAGTTCTTTAGAGAAAGTAACACAAGTTGGGAGATCATGCCTAAACTCCCAAAAGCAACTACATCCAAACTATCAACGTTCTCAATCGGGGTTCGTGCACACTCGGTAAGTTCAGAAGCAATCTAAAGTAGTCCCGAACGTCTAGACATTTATCCACACTGTCTGAGGTACGATGCATAGGTTTCCTCACATTTGCCACTGGAATGCGCGCACAGTTCACCACGTATATCACCGTAAACTGACTATCACCAGCCTGTTTTTAAAAAAACGAGAATTTTATCCCAGCGGAGATATGTGACAGTTTGATATACTGCTATCTCGGGGTTGAACATATCTTGACAAACAGTGAAAGTTTGTTGAGTATTCTGGTCATCAACTTCATCTTGTTTGTGAGGTTAGTGATCAGTCCGTCCAGTCCGGACGTGTCTACGAATGTGTGTGTGTAAGCTACAACTTAGGTGACTCTTTAAATTCTAGTTACTGAATCGATAAATCAAAAGTCACAAGCCAGGTAAGTTGTGATTGATATGCGTAACATTCCAGAAAACCGACAACTATTCGCACATTACACAAACCTTAAAGGTACGTAAAATTCCTATTCGTGCTTTTGGGGATAATGTATGAGATAGTTCATTTGAGTCCATGTGAACAGTTCTCAGGACACAGTGTTCAACCTCTTAAAGACTCCAGTGTGGACAAGATAACACGTGGTCAAGGTATATATGAACGTGAACCAGTCGCAAATGTAAGCAGCAAACGACGATGAATGACTATCTTTGACAACAAAATAAACTATGGAATTTGTGGTTGCAGTTACAGCGCTTCAGTAGTTTATTGACGACCCGTATCTATTTGAACTAATTGACTATGGACCTTGCTGGTGAATGGTTCCACAAAATTTTTCAATAACGAAGGTTGGCTTCACAGCTTCCGATTGTTTTTTTTGCCGCCGGACCTAGACCAGATGGATACTTGTCATTTATCGGAAGGTACGTTTCATATACTTATTTCATAGAACCAATAGGACATAACAAAAATACCAAATGTACGTAACTACAAAAAACAATGAGTGACGCTGTTATGAGATAGCTGTTACAGAAATCCAACATTTATATGAGTCAGTTTATATTTGGGAAGAGTTCCTTATGTTTACCCAGATACAGTAATGTGTTGTACATCAAGAAGGGGTGAAGCAAAACAGTTGATAGTATAGAGAACATTTTGAAAATATGAACGTCCGTTTAAGACGACTTTCTACTTTATATACATATATATATCGATGTCTGTAGCTAGGTTCACTTTGTAAATGGTTATTGATTGTAAAAGCGTTATGATTATCCCATAACAATGAATTACCGTTGGTGGAGATTAGTTCAGCTGTGAAAAGTCCTTATAATTAGTTCTTTGTGAACGGACAATTATTTGTGAATAGTTCAAGATGCAAATATTCAAGCGGATAGTCAAAAACCTACCTCAAAATTATTTCTGCTTAAATGGTGGAGATTATGTGAAAAAGAGTTGAACAGGCAGTAAAAGTTTTCCGTCGAAAGCTCAAAGCATACCAATTGTTTTGGACCGCTTCCACGCAAGCGGCGGTTATAGGATTGCTGGTTTGGTATGTAAGAGTATCGACTGATAAGATGCGGATAACCCGACCGAATATCTTACACATTGTGCTTACTTGATGGGCTTAAATAAAATGATCTCGGTCGTAAAGTAACAGTTTGAGCATTATGATTCACGTGCATTGTGGTAATTTATATTCTTCAGGCATGGTCTTTGAAGAACTGTTAACTTAAACCGAGCTCTATCAATAGAGAATAGATGGTATGAACAAACATCATACACCTTGTGTCTGTGATAGATCAGACCAACCGTAACAGCCATGCACCAATCAGCGTCATAGTCCAGACAATTGGGTCAAGTAAGGGTTGTATACCCTAGAGGTGTGTACCGGTAGTGACTTACCTATGTGGGGAAAGTCAGTAAATCCAAATGCGCAACAGAAAACTTTAGCAGTACCCATAAATATTTAAACGTTTTCATCAGTTTAGTGATGGGGCTGAAACTACTTCACCATCCCCAACATATTGCTGATGCAAGGAATCATACGTGAAAAGCTAACCGTTAGAAAAAAACACCCCAAGGACATCTCTTAAATTTGTTTTAATGTTAGGCCTGACTCATTTCATTCTTGATAGCATATGTTCCCTCGGGCGGGTTTCTACGAAAACAGCTGGCCAACATCAAGCGTAAAGCTAAAAAAACATATTTCAGCTTTGTGTTGTCCACCAGTCCATCGAATTACGGAGATCAGGGTTTCTTCTTTAATGTACATCCACATGTGTTCCACATTGTCTCAAGTTGGATAAACTGATTATCCTGATTATATATGACTGCCGACCGGATTAGAAATTGTTTCCCTAAACAACTGACACAATAGGATTTGGCGTATTCAAGCCGGTAAACGGTGTTCTGTTATAACGTTGACCTTTGAGAAATTGGAAAAAGCCATTCACAAGCCCATTTTTCTTGAGACTGTAGAAAGAGTGCAGTCGTTAGCACCACAAAAGAAGTAAGTTTAGTGATCTGCGAAGCATGTTACGTTTGTGCTTACCTTGTTGCCAGTAAAACGTTACGCCCAAAACCATATGTGCGTGAGCCATCAACTGTGATCGTGGCAAATTACCAACTTCATGAATAAGTACCAAATGGTTCATGTGAATGATGGTAAGCTAGGATCAATGGGCCGTACATAGTTTACAAGAATGAACGGTAAATGTTTGGGAGCGCCATCAAAATGTTTGTTGGACGGCCTCTTGTGCCCCATGCGAAAGTACGTGTGTGTTTTTATCGCCAGTCGTAGTGAATTTTGAAGTATAACTCATTGAATCCCGTTACTGTTTCAAAAACTTTGAGTGTGTGGTGCATAATTCTATATATGTCGTTTTGTTTCCGATTCAGAAACTCCCTCACAATGAGCTTTCTTCGTAAATCGTATACGCAATGAAGTGCATTGAGTTACAAGTGTCAAGTTTGAGATCGCTATACACTTAAAATTCTCTAACCACTGTTACACTTTCACACTCTGATTACCACTAGTCCTTTTTATCAAGTCAACGTGGATTCGTGTGAAATTGGTATTAAAAGATTAACAAGACCCTATTCATAAGGAGTCCGATGGGGACAAGAAGCATAGTTTCATTCTACGCGTTACCTTCGATGGCTTTTGAAACAGTTAGTTCCCCGTCAGAAGTTTGACCGAAATGATGACAGTATGGGCAATGGTATACCAACGCATTCCCGGTCCATTCACTTGTACCAAACTAACCATATGGTTTAGTTTTTTATAACGAAAACAAGGGGTTTATAATTAGTGAGCTAATGAAGGTCATTAAATCCAGGGATAGATCAGCTTAACAAATATGTTTCTCAACACACAATCCAACCTGAGTCGATTGACTATAATCGCTTCGACAGACAATCAAAATCTTCGAGCTGAATGGCGTAATATGATTCTGAATGCACGGGTTCGATCGACAACGTGATCGGTAATCAGAACTTATCCACTGGCTATGAACACTGGTTGTTTTCCTGGTTCAGCAACGTCGCCGCTCTTCAGTAAAGCAAAATTCTTCGCCTATCAAGACAAACATTCCTCGTTAACTTGTCATTCATGGTGAACGAGCATCCATGACAGCAAGCCCTACAGTTCGTTTACGTAGAATATGCCAGACATTGGACAGCTGGATTCATTTTGCGTAATCAGCCGACAGAAACATGCATGTTTACAGCGTTTCGCAAAAACCGCGTCGGTTCAGAAATTTTAAAAAATCACTTTTACTTGTTAAGAAGCTCATGACAGGCCTCTGCCCTTTGTCCGTTGTTAGTTCGTCTATTGCGTAGTTCCCCGTTTAACGGACCACTTTAAATACATCTTTTTTGTATATTTCACTTTTTAACAGCATAACAACTGAATGAGATGTGGAATTTGTAGCAGCTTAACTAGTGCTTCACCGATGTTAATTGCTCTGTCCAAATCTTTCTTCACACTGGTGGCCAGACATCTACCTTGTCAGCATATATAACTTTATCCGTAATTCCATGTAAACTGTTGTACAGAATGTGACTGGCACTTGCTTGCTTTTGGCAAACTGTGAGTGTTATTGTGAGCATTGCCGCTCAATCATTCCTAAGAAGATATCAGCTAGTGTTGGGCCTAACGGACTAACCATAGCAACACCGTCTATCTGTTTATATGCAAGTCCCTCAAAACCGAAACGAACATTTTCTGTGCATAACAAAATAAGATCTTTAAGGTATTCAAGTGGAACACCTATATCACAGTTCTGACTCGAATTAAAAACACATAAAAAAGCAAATGCCTCACGAAGGGAAACATTTGTAAAAAGGGAATCAACATCCATGGAATACATTAATTGTGTACTCACCGAAGTGTTTTCTAACATTTCAACTAATTCGAAAGAATCCTTCAAGCAATGTGGGGATAAGACTTTACGGATGGGATCCAAAATGTCCACTAGCCAACGAGCAACTTTGTGGTACGCCGAATTGTTCATGCGTAAAATTAGACGTAGAGGTGTACCATCCTTGTGTGCTTTTGGAGCACTTCTCAATCGGGGTGTTTCCGTGCCGACTGGTTTCAGCTGTCTATACTGAGCTTCAGATATGTGTCCGTGTAACAGCAATATCTGAAGTTGTCTCGCCACTTGCTTTTCCACCAATATGTTATTTTCGGCTGTCCGGTCTACTTTGAACTTCCTTAAATATTCGTCTTTGGTCATGACGACCACACCAGAGCCTTTATCCGGTTTAAGAAATAGCAAATGCTGCATCTCTCTTAGTTCCTTCACGGCCCGATAGTGTTCCTGCTTTAGACAGCACTGTTGACGGATAGGCGCCGACAAAAACTTGTTCCTCACGGACGTAATAGCATTTATGTTGACCTAGTGAAACACGGCGTTTTCACGCTTAAAAGAAGCCGTTGCGCTACATAAAAAAAATGTAAATGACGAAATGATCTCGGGAACCCGTGCTACCGGCTTCGTAGTCACGTTATGATCGTTGAACTGCTTAATTTGATTTGTTGTGGTTCCACTCAAACCGATTTTCGTGTTTTGATTTTATGAACCGTCGAAATAAAACTCAAACCCGACTGCCCGAATGGCCTTGGATGTGAGTTGTATGAACCTTTCCGCCTTACTTGTCTGGCATCAGTACACGTATAATGATCCTGACCACTAGTCAGCATCCACCATCTTTTCTCTTCTGCTTTCTTTTCCACCATATGATAGTTCTTTTAGCTAACAGTCCACCTTTTCTAAATTCCTAAGAAATCTCATGTTCTGAATAAAAACTGCATTTAAAAACAGTAGTTTCCATCCTGATTTTTTAATGATACCCGAACGCTGCTCATTATCACTTGATCAGTTTTTATGTTGATGAAACAGGCAACACATTGATTAAATTATTTTAAATAAAATAAAACAACGCTGGTATTCTGTATCTGCAAACCAGTTTGTAACACATACCGAGTTTCCTGGAACAACAAAAGACTCAATTACATACAGCACCAAGTGGATGATGATCTGTTCACATTTATGGAGCTGAAAATCGCACATAATTAGACTGATTCTTTAAGTTCGCTTGCAGCATTAAAAGTAACGTAGAATTTTGTGTGATATGAGCAACATGACAACTTATGACTACTTATGAGTAGCAGGAGATTTTGGTAACCATATCGATCGAGCATCACCTACAAACGGTCACACCTATCGCAATTCCATAGACCTTACAGTGCGTCCATCTCGTAGAAAGCAGTCGACTCGAGTTTCAATCATATTTGGACTCGTCTATAGTCACAGGTATGTAGGGATAGTACAGCTGCGACCAAATGTGGATGCTGTTCCATTTATATCACAGCTCTTTCTGTGACTGTAGCTTCTACCACTAATGCGTGCTAGAAATTCTGGTCTTCTCAAGTCTCAGAAACGCAGCTTTTATTTGTGATCTATACTTGATGTGTATATATCATTATGAAACGCAACCAAGCTGTCAGCGTAAATAATGGAGCCTGTAAGGTGGAGATTACGATTATGCATACTGTGTGGTACTTTTCCGTTTATAGACCACGCGTTAAACACCCTCGATGTTATTTCGCCATTCACAACTGTTGGGTTGATGGAGTAGACCAACCTTTGGTCTGGTCAAACAGATTATTTAGAGGTCTTAGTTGAATGATCGAATAATCAGATTCGAAAGAAATGTTCCTTCATTGCACTTCCAACATCCACTCCATGTTCTACGACGAGTCGTATTTCCAGCCGGTCGAGGTCGTGTTGGGATTTCCTTCAAGTCTATTGCTAACAAAGTTATTCGAGTACAAACTGGAATCCTATCTTCGGTTTTCCGTTTGGAATATTTGTGTGTACCGCAGATGTGCTAACGACATGGTTAACCTGATGGATGAGCTAACATGAATTTCCCGCTATTGATGTAACACACGCTTCAATCAGTGTCACTTCCTTCGGGATGTCCAGTTGGTCAGATGCCAAAATGATTCAGTGGGTACGTCAGTATGCTTATGTCAAACACGGACAGTTCAATGTACCAAATTTCCAAACTTCATACCCATTATTATATGTAAGCAGGTTCAAGGTTCGATAACTGGAGCCAGAAGGATCTGCACATTTCGCACAGTAGAACAGAAACTAGAAGAGTTTCATCACGCGTTGAGAAAAAAATGGTTGTCTGAACCGATGTATCACCTTGAATAAGTTCCTATAGTTCCACTAAAGATATAACCCACTGCTGAAAAGGAACTAGCGTGTGTAAAACTTTGTTTGAGGTGGAAAGCGTAACATATCACTGTAACTGTGAAATCAGCCGAACGCTTAGAATTACTGTTCCAGCAGCTGATTTAATACAGTGCTAACATTACGATTGAGTATGAAAGACAAACTCTTAGATCACGACAAATGAATGCTTGCATATTTCTTTATCTGTTGTTGTTGTTGTCGTCAGCCTTCAACCAGATTTTTGTTAAAAAGGATTAAAGAGTATCGTCTGGCGTGGAGTGAAAATAGTTGCCGAAAATCAACCACTGGCGCTTTTGTCACTTCTGGTCAACGTCAGCAAACGCTTAGATATCACCAGATCGTGTACGGTAGTTCACCAACATCAACTGTGTTTGGCCATTTATTTCAAGAAACCAAAGTGATGCTGGTAGCCGAATGTTTCGACTGCACCCTTGAAGCCAGGTTCATGTATGATGTCGTTCGGCAAAATAAAACAGGGGTGGATTGTGGCAGCAGAAAAGTTCGAGAAACCGTCGTAATTACCACCTGTTGCTCATTTTTCTTTTTTGCTACTAATCACCAATATTTTGTTGACAGCCATCGAATTTGAAAGGTCTTATTTTTTAGACTGAATTACTACTAGTAAGGGACGTTCCACTTCTACCAACTCTGTCGTATGATCCTAATCACCTCAATCTGCTCAGGTGATTTTGCTGTCCAAACCGCACTGTCGACTGCATCTTGCTCTACTCCGAAGCTGAGCAGACCAGTGTTGTTGGAGGCCACATACGCACACGAGCACCTTATCACTAGTGTCGCCTAGTTATCCATATGGGATACGTGTGTGTGTGTGTGCAGTTTACAAACAGCGGTTTGGGGGGACAGCAAAGAATACGCTTTGCGGAAACGATAATAATGTTCAACCACCCGCCTACCCAATTGCTTAGATTATTTACAATATGAGCAAGAATCATTCATTGTAGCCCAGAAAGTAAATAAACTCGGGACTTCTGAATATAATGGGCAGCGGTGCTGTCGTTCTTTTCGATGCTGATAGTTAAGCGTTTACGACGTTTCCCGAGTATTCACAAACTGCACTGAAGCTCCAGTCATCAGTCCATCATGGTAATTAAAGTACCAAACGTATAAATAGAAAAAGTCTTATTTATCAGGCTAACTGCTGTGTAAATTACCAGCATTCTTTAGCCTGCACCATCGGTGCGATTAGTAGCTTGGCTCAACGTTAAACCAACTGACCGGTTAAACTACCCTCTCACGTGCGCATTATTTGACATCTGCTCGCCCGTAGCTTCTGTCATTAGCCGTTACTAGCTACCTGCTCTGCTCCATGAGCTGCATCACAAGCCTGTTATTTCGTGGGCAACGCATTTTGATCACGGATACGTGTATAACCAGCATGCAGGTGGACTCGTCTTTAGTGATTCAATGTTACGATATATATATATATATATATTTATAAATTTTCCCTCATGTATAATAAAGCCCTACTTAACTCGAATCAACCATAAACNTATATATATATATATATATATATATATATATATATACAAATTTTCCCTCATGTATAATAAAGCCCTACTTAACTCGAATCAACCATAAACTGTTGAGAACCATCCTGGAAGTGGTCACAGGTCCACAACATGATGTTTGTTTGTGCACTGGCTTCCCGTTTTCCTACGATATGAGAAGGTTTAAAAAGTTTGTCGTAAAACTTGATCTTGTAATAAGAAAAGTGGCGAACAGAAATTCTTCGAGGATAGCTAAGAGACCATACTCTTTACTTAGTTGCACGTACTCAGCAGCAATGCAATGCTACTGTAGTGTTTTCACTAAACGCGGCTTCACCTGCAGTCTCTGCGATTGTGGTAAGATGGTGATTGATTTGTTACCTCTCCAAGTCCAGGACGGTATGTGTCGTCCGACTGACAAAGTTGAAGGCTTACAATTCAATGTGACTACAGTGTACGATTAATGAAACTCGTTTGTGAACCCTATTAGGCACGTGCGAATTGGTTTATACGGTGTGTTTCAGCACCAGTAGGTTTACCTCCTTTGATTTCAGGAACAAGTTGACTCAATAACTAGCAATTCGCTGGTATTGTGGGTCCGCTACAACTAAGAGTGTCCGCACTGTCGAGTTCTCCCCCTTGAAGGATAGTTCAATGTGTACTAACGTCTTGGAGACCTCATCATTTTACGGCTTTTGGGTTTGTATTCATTGTGACATGGAATAACTCTCTTGAGGGTACCCATAACTCCCCAAAATCGCCCTGAGCATTTCTAGTTCTTGTCCAATGCCGTCGGAGGTGCAGATACGGCGTATTCCGGTGAATAACAATCTGGCTGCACCCCGCTTGTACTTCATCGGCCACAACGTGGACTTGACCCCAATCTTCATTATCACAATGGGGTTAGCACAAACTAGGATTTCTAAAACTTGCTGAAGCCGTCACGATAAACCGGTTCAAATTTGTGTTGTGTGTGCAAGAACAATTAGTTGTGAACCTTAGATCACCGTGGACTTAGTTACATTGTGTACCATTCAGATCACACGGTTAAAAGTTTTCTCTCTTATTCGTTACTTTGTTCGTACCCCCCCCAATCACTGTGAACGTTAAGTTGAACGTTTTCCGTGTTATTGGTCATTTGGTACTAGTGAGCGAATACGAAATGTTAGCACCTACCAGTGTTCATTTTCTAACCGCTTTTCTCAAGTTATTGAAGGGATGTAACTGTTTAAAATTGGTGAAAGTTCGATGTTAACTGATCGAGACATTTTCTATGGCTTCTACCATTAAGCATTCTAACTGGACTTACTGATCAGCCCTTTTCCATGCTTCATTTGCTAACATTGTTGAATTCATTAGCCACTTTCGAATACGTTGGAGCTAAATGAAAACATACTTCGTGGATGGGCTATGTATGTTTTGCCAAATAAAGAGAAACCCCAGGGCGCTGTGTAGCAGCTGAACCAAACAGTTCGCAAGAGATTCGATAGCGTGAGAATTACTTACTTTTGTGCAATCTCGACATGAACGTCAACGTTATTTTGGGTTGTATACTTTGAGAATCTCATTTTTCATGTGCAGCCGAGAGGTCACGTTTTGTGATATATTCTGAATATACACTTGTATGTATACTTGTATATATAAATATATACTTGCCCGCAGGTTCCACCAATTCGTTGCCATCCCTAAGCACTGCTGGAGCCACAAGCAGTGTGATGGACAGTCTGGATGTAACCGTCGATCCAAGAAAAATCTTACCAACCGGCTCAGACCCAAGTTTGACTCTCGAGACCACGCAGAGTGACAATTTCTCAACTGAGTCGTCACTAGTTGATCTGAAAGCTACTTCTGGCCAGTTTTCCGCTCCTTCTACTCAGGATCGGATGACCAACGATACTTATATAAAATTGGTAAGTTGCATATGTATGGAAAAGTTGCGCAAATGAAGATTTAATAATCTCCGACTGGTGTGGTAATCGTCCCCTGTGCACAACAGTTTATTTACAGTGGATGGGTTAAAATTAAATTGGAGTTCCGGGAACTCAGTCTAACCAAACCAGCAACCTACCGTCAGTATAACCAATTACCGTTCGTTTTCACCAATAGAAAATACGACTTTCGGTAAACGAATAACCTGACTATTTATGTGCTGCAAGTGGCTCCTACACTCCGGATAAAGTTTCATTTTCAGGTAAAGAGGATTTCTATATCCCACCCAAACAATGACTGAACAAGGCACTTTCGCAGAAAGCGCGTTAAGAGAACTGTGATCACAAACACATGTAAAGTGTGTAGTCTGCTACGTGTTACTTTCCGTTCTTGCAATACCGTTCATTTTTACTCATATTTGTTCCCCTTTAACTCCCATACAATCTGCCTATCGCAGTATGTCTAGCCGAAATAAACAGTCGGTTAGATCAGTTTCTATCTATTTACAACCAGATTGAAAGAGCGGGGACGCTATATGGTCTGTTACTGTGTGCGCAACATTTAAAGGAAGCACATACAAAACAATCTTGGAGATCGATTGAGGAGACATTTTGATACGGTGGCTATTATTTAACGGCTAGTTATACTGCTGTAATGATCACTCACCAGTCTGCTGTTGGACAGCTTGAACACAGAACACTACTGCAGTGGACTTGGATTTTGCAAATCAGTTGGTGTTTTAAGGGGAATACTGTCATGTTTATTCTGGGTAGTTTCCTTCAAGCCAACCAATAAAATCATACGGCACCTTGCGACTTCACTGTCATAACATTCAAATCCCACTCTATTTAGTTGAACTAAACAATATAATGGGACATAGATGATGATACCAAATGACGTCAGCGATCTCCCAGACCAACCTCAGATAGAGACTTTTTACAGAAAGTGCATTTTCAAATACTCTGCTACCTAGACATCATTCAAGGTCTTTAACTTCATCCCAGGATTGCCGACCTAATATAGGAGGATGGTATCACTGAAATATCAAACTGAAGGGTTTCTTGACAATTGTATCAAGTTTTCTGTTTTGGAAACTTACATACCTGGTAGTCAAACTTCAGAACTGACAAGCAACTGTTACAGCTGTGAAATGTCAGAAAAAACGAGCCAGTAAAATTTGTGCGGCCTTGTCGGTCAGCACAGTCATTTTGTGATAAACTTTTAGATAAAGTGAATAATATGATCAATCTAGTATATGTGACCATGTACAAAATATTTTAACAGATCAGTATGATAAGTTTGAAGGGGTGACTTTATAAAATCACTGTGATGAATCACGAAAGTGAAAACATTCATGAAGGTGTTTTAAATACGGGCTCCTATTGTGACCGGAATCTCATTATCAAAGCGGCAGGAACTGTCATACTACTTAATGCACACCTCGAAGTCTCAGTGACTAATTCATGCGGAAGTATGGAGATCTGCGCGAAGGTTTCGAAATTAACAGAGCTACTAACTAACGAGAATCGAACTGAATGTCACTGGTTTTCTGAAGCAGAAAACGAATATAATGACTTATAATAATCATTAACTTTCGTTGCCCATTCGTCGTAATCACGGTAGTATTCAGTATGTACCGTAATTACAGCCGATATGTTGAAAATCCGGACCATCTCAGTTATATTTCCGTTACAATCACGCGAAACTTGTTGCATTCTTCATCAGCCTGAACAGTCTTCGTGCACCTTCCTTGAGAAGAATTTAAATCCAAACTGTTAACTGTCAGTGGAGGAATGCATAATGCATCAGTAGGAGTTTAGACCTGAAAAAAGAAGTTATTCGGATCACGTTGGATGCGGAAGTTAATTTCCACTTTCCAGTCTAGACTTTGTTCATTACCAGCATACCATGGGTAATGGGTTCTTCTGGTATGTAACTTTTCGGCTTTCTATGTAAAGATACAACCTGACACCGCACCCAGCCCACATTGCACCTGTTTGAATTTGCTTTAACAATTTACATCACACATGGTAAGTAAAAATACAAATATGCACGCACACAGCATTTGGGTGAGATACAGACATTAGGCTGTTAATTGAATAAGAGTGAAATTTTGTAGTTTTAGGTCACTAGACGACAAGGAGATTCTTATCGTAGCAGTACTACGTAAGAAAAAGTTGCTGTCTGAACTGGCACTGGTCAGATGCATCCTTCCTGAACAGCTGGATCAACTGGGCAGCTATCGGTGTATGGTGAACCTCATCGACCTGGACTATCCCTAAAGGGTCGCTGGGGCAGTGTTCTGGGGAAAAATGGGAAAATGCGTAGGCACCTTTAGCAGGACACTTTACATCTGTGTGTGCATTCTGCGCAGTGTTCTAAAATATGATTCATCTTCACTCCTGGAGTGATGCGAGCGTGCAGTTCGATAAAACTACTGCACACCCTCGACCGATATAGTCATTAGGTCAATCTGTCGGCAGGCGTCTCCTGTGCACGCTCGTGGAGCAACGGAACCGTTAGTGTGGTTCGATCTATTTGTCCCAGTCAGACTAACGTGCACGATCGATAATTTGTTTGCGCCTGTTAACACCATAGGACGAGCAAACGATTATTTTATTTATTCCGTGTATTCTCTATTGTATCGTAGTGAATCACTGGATTTATAGTAAAGACCTACATTACTAAATTCTCTTCAAGAGCAATGTAAGCCACCACTACAGAGTCCCAGGTACTGTTCTTTATAATGGCTTTATTGCGTCGAAGACCGTTACGAGGGTTACACGGGTTACACTGGCCACAAGGTTAAAGGCGCTTTGTTGGCTACTTGACGAACAGAAAACGAAAATACTGGCGTTTTGTTATTAAAACTAGATCACCGTTACTCACTGAAAATTCAGGAGATGGATATGAGTTTTTGATCACACTGAAGAACGAAGATGCTTTCGTCAGCGCATGTAATGCTACGACACTGAGTCACAAGAACTATGTAAGTGGTAAACGGAATTCATTTCACAGTTATTCGAACGGAGCTACTCATGGATTTCGTCACCAGCCATCCGAATATTTTATACTGACTGCACTAAGTAATCCAAAGGGTTAACTTGATCGTTGGTTTACAGAGTTCCGTTGAGTTAATCGAAACAGAGGCATTGACAGCATAATGTGTGATGCAGAATTGTCATCTATAGCGTGAGACACAGTGATAACAAGAAGTAATTGCTTACAAGAATAAAAAGGCTTTGACAACGATAGTTATTACGATTTGGGATGTGATTATCTTTAGACTAAAAGACCTACCCACCGTTATTGAATCTGATAGGAAGAACCGACGTAGAGTCGAGTAACAAATAAAAAGAAACGGTGTGAGTTCTTAAAATTTAAGCTCCAGGTTGCTTTGTCTGCTATGTGTGAAGTTCAAAACTCGTTAGGAAATATTAATCCAAGTAATGTAAATAGCAAAATAACAGGGAAAACGTGTTCTCCACATTTGAACATGTGGTTGACTACAACATGGTAAACATGGCAACAGTAATCAGCCTGAGCAAGCAAATCGGCCAACAATGATTATGAACTGCATCTTTGTGAACGATTAGGCAGACACTGTTCCAGATTGTAAGTTTGATTGGGTGTGGGCCATAGGCGGTTAGATTTTCGCATTTCTGAGAGCAATGGTCAGGATTGTACAATCAGAAATTAATGGCCTCAGAAACGACCGACATTCGAAATCTCATCATTTTAAGAGGAATTCACGACATTCATTAGACTACCTGACTTCCTGCTGACAGGATTATTTCATTGAGTTCTTGATGGGCGGCTTAGGACAACCGATACGAGATATACGATCTCGCGTGGTTCAAAATATTCTTTCAAGGTAGGTTCGAGCGGTGATGAAACCACCAGACCAGCGCCAAATTTAACGACCATCATTACAGAGAAAAGCGTTGCTAGAGTGAATACAACCAGGAAAATAGGGTACCTTACATTTGTGAATAACCGAATAGACTAGGTGAGAATTCCTAAACAGTAAAATTCGCATGCTTGTTGGGATTAACTTAGTGTCGGGTTAGAGATGCGTTGAGCTCCCTCATGAGTTATTGAAATATTTGAGTTTCTATTTAAGTCAAGAGTTCAGCGCTAACGGCTGTACCCTAAAGTTTACTGGTTATTTTTTACATTTTGTTAGTGAACGGAGTAGTAACCAAACCAAAGTGGCTTCGTAAGGATACTCCCAGTTAGACTCGAAGGAAAATGTGCACTAATTCCAACTAGATCTAAGCCGATATATGGTGCTCCCGCTAGAGAGGAGACAGCGAATAAGATTTCATGAATATGAACACTACGAGTAGCTTACGTAATTGGTCCAAAACATCCAACATTCCTAATCTCTTACTGTCATTTAACAAGTGTAGGCAACCTTTAGTATAACGATTGCCTATGTAATGACTTGGGTATTCCGTCATTAGGCCATTCTTCAGAAACCTGTGGAAAGTACTCATAAACCTACTGTGCCCTAAAGGAAAATTGAAAAACAGACCATTCCCTTTGCCTTGTAAGTTGTACTTACAGGGACAGCTTACTATATGTTCTGTTTTATATCTTCCTTTGGCAATAACAGCTACTTGCATCTTTTTTTCGTATATTTCCTGAGGTTCTCGCACCGTTCAACACCAAGTGAATTTGTCAGTCGGAATAAACTTCTAACAATTCCACATCGGTTAACCGTGCCACTCGTTTATCTCAAACGATGTCCAAGCAAATGAGGTTTGGATATCGTGGTCGCCGGGATTGCGTGTGTATTTGATTAGATGCCAGCATCGACGTGTATTTTTATAACGTCTATTAGCAGTCCTAATTATAATGTGATTGCGAAACAAATCAGCAGTTTCCTTTCACTACTATGCTATTCGTCTTATATTTAAAATTTACTAGTTTGCTTCTTTCGGTGATCTAAATGGCACCTAGTAGGTAGCTCAATACCTTACTATTATGACACAAGCATACTATAGAAATCCGCCACCTTTTGCTGTTCATGCCCAGACGTGTGAAGTTCAAATCCTTACTGTAGATCGTTCGAGACTCATCTGACAGAAACCGTGAGCAACGCTGAAAAACCCATGATAGTGGTTGGTGGTTGTGTCAATGACTGGGCTTGCAAACGTAATCCAGCCGCATCATCTCTGTCCAGCCTTATTTCACTCAACCAAAATTTAGTGTTTACAGAAAACAGACTTTTGCAAAAGCATTTGCTTTAATTACCATAATTGGTTGTCTGTTGTCACTTTGGAGTGATGGCGTCTCATCAACAGTTTTCACGTTCACTTTCCACATCGTCCACACAAAACAGCAGACGAGTGTGGGATGAGAAAGCTGGAAGTATAAAACAAGCTTTCCCCAACAGTTTTTGGCTAAGCGTAATGTGTGTTTGTTGTAAGCTCAGTAGACCGAGCCTCCGATAGCCGAGATTGCATTTTCTGACAAAGGGGGATACTGCAAGTAAACCCACAATTATGTCTCATAAAATATAAGCTTTTTGATTTTTTTAGCTCCGTTCCTTGAGAAACACTCCCTCTACGAACGTATTCAATTTCGCGTCACGCCTCTGCATAATGAATCCATTTTTGTCCAGACTTTCTGTAAAATATGAGTTTTTATCATTGCCCACAACCTAGCAAATTTCAGTAATAAAACGTATGCTCTGAGAATTTTCGTACGGCTGTGAAAGTATTCTGTAAATGATTAAGTGTTGATTTGGCAAATCACTTACATAGGTTATATCAAACTCTTTGACAATAGTATTATGAATTATATCAGTAATTATGCATACCGCTGGCTGTTAGATGGTGCTTCGAAACAGAATTTCGAAAGTTATAGCAAGCAATGACAACGAACTATTTGGCACAAGTTTGACAACCGGGATTACCGTTCCTTTTATCATTGCGTATCGTTTTCCATTTTCGGCGATCATACGCCACTGACTGAGCTTCTTTTCTATATACACCATTTCTAAGGGGTTCATAAATTGGTCTTAATTTTCCATTTCTACTGATCCGAGAGACGTGAATCACTCCGATAGAACTGTTTGGCTTGAGGGCTTTAGTCACAGTCATTAAAATGTTCGGTGGTTCACATGCTTTTATTCAGAACTGATTCATTGGTATCTTATTTTTCAAGTGCCCTTATATAATGTTGCATTTTGATTTCATGAATTTCCACTAACTAACCTTTTTACAGAGGTGTGATCAACTGACTTATACAGAAGAAACGTGTCAAGGATAAAATATTCACACCGGTTTCTGTCCGCATTATAATGAACCGCGTTGTTCCTTGAAGAGGTTACTGTATAGAAGAAGGCAAAACTCAACATTCTCGCTTGTTCAACACACTGTTCTTTCTCTACAATAGCACACACAGAGATGGGTTCCTGGGAAGGGTATACTTTGTACTGAAGGACCACTTACCATTCACTAACCATCTCTCAGTTGATAACAGCTCTACCAAGTGAGCGTACAACCTCGTGAAGTATTCCAAAATGAAACTAGAGAATTGTAATCATAGCTTACAAGTTCGGAGTGATACTAGGGAATTGAAACAACTAGTGCGCTCAAAGAAAGCTGAAAACAAGACGAGGCTACTGTCCAATTACAAAAATTGTAACACAATTATGATAAACTTTTGCTCCCTTTACAAACGCTTCACAGTACCTACAAAAAGAGAATTAACGGACCTTTTCTGCCATCTATAGCTACGTGGAAACGTATATATTCTCCCCATTATCCTCAAGGAGTTTTTGGCTAATACATTTCTTTCCTTACTACATCCATCCATCTCTGGGCATCTCTTTTTTAGCTCAGCAATTAGTCTGCGTTTGTATTTCATAAATTCTGTTGTCACCGCATTGTTCCACTGGATGATTGGTATTGAACTTTTCTGTTAGTTTCAGCATGGGCATCACTTTAGCCGCCATCTTGAACAGTTTTAGTCGATAAATGAGGCAGGTGGGCAAATGAACTGTAAACCCGCCTCGATTGGCGTCTAGAAGTTGAGCAAGTCAACTACAACTAAATAGTTATTTACATAAGGAGTACCAAATATTTTCAAACGTTCACACTTTCCGATACTGATTTCATGCATATTAAATAAAGACAATCAAATACAACATTTCCAGGGGGAATATAGGCTGAAAATTAATGGGCATAGTGTGTGATGACTGAAATCGATTATCATCGACCGCGTAACGTTCAGTCAAACTAACAATCCGGATATTATCCTCCAAAATCAAATTATTTCGAAACTGATTAAACCGGCTAAGGTCTTCTACGGGGTTGGAGAACAGAATATACGGTGGTGGATATTTGACTGTATCAACTGCATACAAACCGGATTCGGAAACCAGGCTGATTGACTAGATGACGAATAAAGTGACAGGCCAATGGTTTTCCTGTTTTATATGTTCTGCGGGGTGCTAGGTATGCTCAACAGAAGATCCATTTATTACAAAGTACCGGATGCCATTTATGCATCAAAACATCGAGGGCGATACTCTCGATTCTGGTGTGCTCAAAAGCTGCATCCTCAAAGAAAGTTGGAATATGCGATCAACACTGTGACACAACCCATATACTCTTTCAAATAAATTACGTACCGTTGCTTGTAATTCAGATTCGTTGACCCCGTACTGAATAGCGCATAGTTTCAAAATTAACAATGCGTCATTTTACGCAAGCGGCTAGTTCTTTGTTTTCGAGCAGACTGACTACTCCATGCCGATCTTAGTGGATTTACAGTTCATTCGTTTTCATGTCTGGATAATCGAGATGTTAAGTGGCTAAAAATATGGCCCAGAAAGCTGGAAAAGAGCTAGAAAACTGGTGAAAATGGGCTTGAAAATGATTGGTACAAACTGAAAAGCGAATTGAAAGGACAATTACGAACAACAACGGTGTTTACATGACGGTTTTATCTTAAACAGTTGCCTTTAGTCGGCCATTTGTTTAATTCACCAGGTTCGTAACTAGCTTTAACTATCGAGACAATGATTCACGGATTGGAGATCCGTACTTAACGAATCAAACAAACAGGCGCGATTAAAAATATGAAGGACATTCCAACAACTATGATAGATAAAAGAAACAGACTCAGGCATGGAGCAGCTTAATGGCAGACAGGTAGTAGAATTAATTAGTGATCTGGTTTGACGTGATTGGGTCCTCGCACAGAGTCAATGAGCATGAGTTAGTGGATGGTCCCTCACTACCAAAAGACCGCAAACCACATTGCACCGATCTTTTGAGAAGCGTTTTTAGACTGGAAGTATTCCTTATTTGGCATTTACTTATAAGGGTAAACATAGTATAGGAAATGTTGCTGTTGCATTTCAGATAGATTCTGAGGAGACTTACTTAAGTCTCCGAATAATCAACACAAGTACATCCGAATTAAACACGGTTCACAAGTGGATGCATCTTCCATATTGCCGTAGATTTTTCAACCAGTCCTTTTCGGCAGGAAACGTTAAACTCGAGTTTCAATCTTGCCACCTCTAGGAGTTTAACTCCGGTCAGGCTGTCGAAGCAACCTTTCCTGCCACTGTGTTGTAGAGTTCACATTGGACACTCTCCGACAGGAGCAAAACTCAGGCACCGTTCTTGTTTTCTTACGCGGCTGGTTGGAAAATATATGCAAATACGAGGTCTGCAATCAACTCTAAATGATGTTCGGTTCACATTATCCAAAAGTTCTCTACTAATTGCCGGAAATGCACTTACGATACAATTTGCTGGTTTACTGGTAAACCATGCAGTACAACTCTATTTTTAAGCGCAAACGCACCAGCAGAATGTTGACTTAACTGCCTTGACACCAAAAGGTTTCGTTTGTACGTGGACAGCACAATCAGGTATAATTTCGGAAAGGTGATTGCAGTTATTTTGGCTTAAACTCCGGTGGTGCCGGTTGCTCTGCAAATAAGTTTGAAAAATCATTAGATTATGAATTAAGAAGCGGTGAACTGCGAAAACGAGTGTTTGTGTTACACACAATGAAAGACAAACGGTGAAGTCTACAGTACAGAGAGAGATATGGCTTGTGTTAGTTAGGTGGATAGTCACAGCCTGGAACTTAGTCATTACCATGCTCATGAAATCTAGCGCAACTTATGACGTGATGAAAGAGAACCACTGTATCATTTTCACCAATAACTTGTAATAGACGAATCTGTTACGCTGTGAAGGATTTCACCACTGAAGTATGCTGACCAACACAGCACTCTGAATGTTCTGTTCATTCGTGATTCATGCAGGCACCCACATTGAACCTTTTCGTATCTATGACGGTTTTAATGTTCACCCTATTGAAGACTGCTAAAAATTATCTCAGTTTGTGTTATCTGACAGTTTAGCTGAGAGCGAACAGATTTCTATGCAGAAAAGCCTATAAAGATGTGAAACCAGGAGATGCTACATATTGAGCTACAATAAAGATGACTACCATATTTCGTGCATCTTAAGTTGAACGCTTCAGTGTGGTATTCATTCAAGGACAGTCTGACACGCATAATTTCTGTAATGTATACAGCACCTGCTCAGCGTTCATGCAGGCACAGGGAGAACGGGAGCATTGTCCTCCAAATAGGTCACTGTGTGTAAGTATGGCCACCAAGCCCTCGACTGGAGATTGTGTTACCAGCGCGTGAATGCGGTTTTACACTCATGATGTTGTCATGTCAGAAACCAATAACTCGTCTGGTCGGAGCAGTTCATGTGGTGTAGATTATCAGCTGACATACCGCAAACTATCCGCCCTGTTGTCTTTTGTGTCGGTGTCGAGACAGACCACCTGGCTGTCGCTACGCTACCTGTTGTGCAAGATGGAAGCAGCCGGTTCACGAGACGTGCTGGTCACTAAACTACCGCCTAACCACCGACAGTCCGTTTCCAAAAAAATGTTCATGAAAGCTGGGGTGGAATGGAAGCGCGCACATACCGTTCTAGCTTTGTATGAATGTGTTCGAAAATCTGTCTTAGATATTAAGGAAGAGAAGAGGTCAGTAAAATGCCACACGTTTGGCTAGATTTGCTTCTCCGTTCGAAGCAAACGCAAACAGGTGAAAGGTCTAACTGTAGTGACAAAAATCGAAAGTAATAGAAGGACAGTCTTAGCAAACTACAACACAAAATAGGTTTATATTGAAAGTTGATGAGAAGACTACAAGATATATGAACTACACACACACACACACACACACACACACAAGCGAACAGACAAACGAGCAAGACGGATCAGTGCTATGCGCTGCTCACTTATTCGCTTCAAACCGTCAGTGAACTGCCAGTGGATGTCTTACAGCATGAAGAAAGTGGCAAACGGTTACTAAAAACGACTAATCAGAAATATCTTGACATTTGATTTAAAATTACATTGTCAATGAAAAGTGAGTATGATAACCCTGGAAGGTAATTGATTTAAACATTTGTAATCGATTATCCTTCAGGCTGGAGACTGGATCGGACAAATCTAGATGAAATCCACTGGAACTAACACCTCATTTGTCGTATTAGCAGTATTCATAACTGATTTTTACAACCTATGCACGGATGGACAAATCAGAATCAGCATACACATTTCGCTTACCTGATACTTCAAACCCTTTTGCTTATTGGAACAGAATATTGGACCTTATGGGTGCATGCACTTGTATCAATCGGACTAAGTAGTAGTGTGACAAACGGAAATCGAGTCCAAGCGGAAAATATAACTTATATCTCGGTCAAGTTAACCGGAGTACAGCTTTTCGATAGTTATTAGAGGTTTCCTCTATGGAGTCACTTGTCAAAGAATTTTTGGTTAGTACGAAATACGCTGTTCATCGTGAATAGTTTCGGAGCACCATTAGTTGTACACAGTGCAAAATGTGACGCAAAGATTGTTCAGCAATCTAAATCGGCTGAAGTGTGTGAGGAATAGAAACAGACATTTACAAACGAGTTGCGAAACCTCTTACGACTACCATGAATGCTGGGTTCTATGATCAGGGAGTTTGCAGTTACTGGTCACTTACTGAAAATGAGTCGTACATTTGACTTGTAAAATATCCAGAGAAACAGCGTTCTCCGGAACCGTTTGGTTGCACATGTCATACAAACCACGTGGTTCAAAGTACAGCCGTCAAATACCACCATCTGGGACGGAACATCCAGCTCTTGGTGGATCACTGTCTGGAAGACTGGATTATTCAAATAACGAAGTCATTTATTCACTACCCTAAAACTATCACAACGACAGCCACATAAGCAGTTATCCTTCAAAACAGCTAATCAAACGGAATGCACTTATTTCGTTTTCGCCTTCATTTTTAGTCATCTAATCGTCACACCAGTTAGTTTAAAATTAGCCCTGATCTTGGCTTTGAATATTCCCAGAAATTTCAACCAGATCACCAGGTCTGAAAATATTCGTGAGTCAGTACTAAACGTCACCATGACCATCTATCATAACGTGGCATAACGTGGCCGTCCTTGATTAGTTTTGTACTCGTTCTTACTGATCGTATTAGGTTACCAAACTTGTTGAGCTTTCATTCTCTTCTGTTTATCAAAGTGAAATTCTTTCACGGAGAATAAGAGCAGAACAATCTGTCTTAGGTCAATTCAACCAGCTATCTTGTTGTTGCATACCATGACATAGAAAAGCGTCATATAAGCTATTTACTAAACTGTTTATAACTTCGGATTGGGTAGAATAAAACACACAGCTGCAAAGTGCTTTCCAAAAATAACATCTCTTTTATCGGAACGTGACTGGCAGTGCACGACGGAGTGTTTTGTTACTTTTTTAGGCAACCAGTTAGCTCACACTCCTTTCTCCATTAAGGTTCACATTTCGGTCCACAACCTGTATTGATGAATAATAAAACACGTTTAAACCTCAAGAAATACATTCGGCCCGGAATTAAGCCACATACAAGAAATGTGTGATGTTCACCATTGGTTATAACATAGCCAAACGGTCAGTGTCGTCATTCCAGTGTTCAATTGAAGGTTGCGACCACGGTAAGCTAAATCATCAAGTTGTCTAAAAGCTTTGAGTGCATAAAGTAATATACCATGCTTTCTAAACCTCGAAATTCTCGTAGTTCGTAGAGCGGCAATAACCATTACACTACCACATTTGGGTTGATATGTTCTGTAAAACTAGGAGCAAGTAGCGAGTCATCGCTGAAAAAATGGCCAATACTAAATAAAGTTAGTTAAAAACAACATTATACGATACAGTGCGTGTTTAAGTTTTGTCTTCTGCGCTCAGTATCTTCTGTCATTTGAGGAATAGACATCTTCTTGATGTGTATCCTTAGTGGGATAGCGAAATCAAGAGTGAACTTGGTGCAAATGGATTTTCCATTTGGGTAGTACCCAGGATCATGTGTACAGATACCACTTCCCACCGTCTCAAAGATAGAGCAACCGGAAACGGTCCGGTTAGTTACTGCTGAGAACATATTTCCACTTCTTTCCTGTGGTATTGTGGAACATCAGTGCGTCAAACATTCTGTAACTCAGTACTTTAATCTGTTCAAAACACATCAGTAGCTGATGGTGTCAGTTTTCCAGTTCACATGATGTTCACATTCTTGCGCACAACCGATGGCTCAGTTCGGTAACTTTAACAGTGTTCACGTTTGACTGAACTTAAAAGTAAGACTCATCTGGAGTGATGAATTATAGCGCGAGTTTACACCAAGCTGACTTTTTTAGACTCACAGGATCCCCAAAATATTAAGCAACACATTTCCACGATATGACTTCGTTGATATGTTACAAAAACCAATGTTTGAAAATAAGGGTAGGAACAACACCAATACCGATTGAAGGCTTGCTGCACTGTGGGGGGTGCGTTTTTGATTAACAACCTACAGTTGTTTGAATCAACGATAAAGCAAAACTGCTTGTTGGCTGAAATCAGGCTTTGTGCTCACCACATTAGGTGAGAAAATATCCGACCAGTGGGTGGTTATCACCAATTAATTACTGACTATTCTTTTGCCCGATACGGTTACTGTTCATACAACGACGTTACCCAACGGTTCTCTCATTAAAGTCCATACTCACTTATAATTCATCACCCTATCCTTAATGGAATGTTATAGTTCAAACCATAAGTGACCACCTGGTTAAATCATTCTTTCGTCGGTTTTGCAAATCACGCGACCATGTTCAACTTTGCTATTTTTTCCTGTCACTACATCTAAGCACTTAACGAACAGTCCTGGACAGTACGTAAGATATGAAATACCTCACACACCACATATTTTTCTCAGCTGGCATCACGCCCCCCCCAAAGTTAAAATGCTAGGTTGTAGAAAATAAATCATTGTAGGCAGAGTTAACTGTCGAAACATACCAGGTATCCAGTTGTTAGACCAGAAGTGTGTTCACATTTCACAGGCCACTGTTTGCTCCACCAAAGTGTTGTTTAACAAATGAATGAGGTTTTCCTTTCATATAACAACACCCTGAATAAATAAGTTGTTGAAATTGTTTACCAAAGTTAAGCAGTGCCTTTAAACTCGCCACAATCCCAGTACTAGCAGTTCCGTAATATAACTTACTTGAAAATAAAGACACTACGGATCTAACGATATTTTCATCGTTTTAATGTAGTAAACATATTCTCCGACAAAGGGGTGGGAGACCTACCACACATGTACAGGCCGGACAGTTCCGACTATGGAAGCGGACCTTGATGGCTTCTGAATGCAGAATTTCATATAACTGATTGGTTGAAGCATCGAAAGGATTTGCCGTCTGAAATTCTTCATAAGATGTGCGTATTTTGTTTGACACGTGGTTATCTCAATTTCATATTGTGTAACACAGATTCCTGAGTCAAAACCACTCTCTAGATGCCAAACTGGATGTCATACATCTCAGGTTAGTTCCGTTAGTCCTAATCGGTATAGTTCACCATTCTTACTCCCGATGGCAGAGTCACATCCTTAAGTTCCTTTATCAAACTGTATTTCCCTAATGTGATTCCGTATGAACGCATTTGACACAGTCAAGTTAATAAGGTTTGCTTTCGGTCACTTTCCTGGATTATCTAGTCCTGGTCTAGCTGGCAGTGAGCTATCTTGGGGTTCATGATAAGATAACACTTTGTAGAACTTTCATAATGTGCTTTTCATTGGTTACTAAAATAGGTGACTGGAATCAAACAGCAATTCAGGCAGCAGTTACGGAAAGTCACTAAAATTGTATAGGTGCAATTTTTGAAATTCTCCTGGAGACCGGGAGTTCTTCTTTATCCACTAAAACATTTCTGCGCATAAAAAAGGTTTAGCCACCTTTTCACCATAAAGGATTTATTAGTTAACTATAAACCGAATGGGCCCGATAATCTTCGTTTGCATTATATCCTTGATTCAACCTTACAAGATTGTCCATTGAAAAAACAATGGGGAAGAAGTTTCTCTGAGTTCGTTGCTACCTCTCTGATTAGAAGCCCTGGATTGGAGTGGCCAGACATATACTTTAGGATAATTAGGAGAAACAGGAGGTGAACAGGGGCGAAAATAATTACTTCACTCTAATGATCAGGTTTGTAATTCAATATGGAGTAATCGTGGTTTGCAGTAAACACATCATGATGAACTGAAGAGGGCAGACTGAGAGAAAGAACGTTATCAAGTGAGAAAATTTTCGACCTGATGACTTTTTTATCCAGTTCCCTAATTGCAGAGCAGCATTGTTTGCACGGAAAAATCCAAAAATTTAGGTTTCAGCAAACTAAACGATTTATCAAGTGTTTCGTTACGTCTTGAAACTCTTCGTCAAACCGGAGCTGCTCTGTTTAGTCAGTTCTTGTCTAGACCTATTCAATAAGGCAACCTTGCAGAGGTTTGAACCGTAAAACCATACATTACGAATACCAATATGCTGCTGTCTGTGGGCAAACGGGCAAGAAGAACTAGATAGCATACGTTAAACCTAGTGATTGGACAACTTATCGGCCTGAGGTACACTACTTCGGGAAACTCTGTTTGGTGACCCGACGTACTTGCATGCTAATGTTGGGAGGGTAGGAAACAAAAATTTAAAAAAAATCGTATTAAAAAGTACCATGTGACATAATCATGCACTTACAATGTGCACGTTGTTGTACATCGTTTGCATTAATGAATCAGTGTTGTTAAAAATTGCCTATCAAAATGTACCGAAATTACAGTAAAAGGGAACGTCTCCTTTTAATGCTTAGACATCAAATGGCTTCTCCAACGTTCTGATTTTCCTACCACATTGAACAGTCTCAGCTTCACAGTAAGTGGATAAATGTAACGCATATCTTGATAAGGATTGCGTTAAGTTCTTGATTTAGTTCTGCTCGTTTTGAGAGTCAGACATCTCGTTTCATAGAAGGCAATACGTGTAGTGTGCCTACGTCCTGGCTAACAACAACTTTGTCTCGTAGCCTGATCCGTAAACTTGAGCCCGAGGACAGGTCAAATCGGTTCACCTTTAAAACAATAGTTACTCTTGAAGTTAAGTGGAATCACTTGTAAATTCCAAATACTTACATCAAATGAATTGGTTGTTCCGTTCTAACCTCTTAGGTAATCAGTGTCTAGCTGACACTGTTTCCTCTCATGTTTGGGATTCTACAGTTATTCCTGAAGAAGGAAAATTATGGTTGAGTTTGTCAAACTTTAGGAATACTTTCCGCCATTACATTTGATGTAACAATTGCATAAATGTTCCTGTTTCGTGATTTGTGCACCCATAACTGCTATTGTAAAAAAAATCGAAGTCAAAAGTGATAAAAACTGCTTTCTGGAAGTTAATATTTCCACATTCTGCAATTAACAAAAATTCCTTTGAGACCAATTAGCAAGGGAACACTGGTCCACTTGAGTTGCACGTTTAAGTATAACATCAATAAACGTAAGCAGTATGTAATTTCTCTTCTGTGTAGGATTTTTGAACAGTACGTTTGCCAATCATTGAAACTAAATCATTGTAACTTGTCTGTCGTTCTTTTCATATAGCTCAAACGTCGGCACATTATGAAGGAACTGATTCAAGTCGAGAAAGAGTATGTTAACGCACTGGCCACTCTTGTAAATGTGAGTATTCTATTTACGGCATAGTTTTACGTCAACATCATCTTTTTTCGGATGATCACCGGTTTTCGCTTTCTACTCATCTCGGTCAGTTGAATACCAACCTTAAATTGTATCACCGACATGGTTACGTGTGGCAACCGTGTAAAGTGACATTGACTGAATCGAAGTTACTGAATTGGGTAACTCAAATGTTCACTTTCGCAAGTTTGCAACAATTTGCAAACTGTCCAATACCATGTCAGTCATATTTTTGCTCTTCCCTCACGTGTTCCTCAGGCGAATCGGGTCACGGTCATTCATGTTTACATTTCAATAAATAAAAGCAAATTTGGTAGAAAATCGTTTCCAAAGTTCAAAAGTCACATACGTCAAGCTGTGTGTAGTATGAGGGCAAATGAACCTAGTAACACTGGTCAGCTGGGCCTACAAATCAATGCAGTTTATTGACTTAATAAGAAGCAAACGTGGTACAAACAAATGTTTGTAGAGAAGAAATCTCTCATCAGGTTGAAGTTTCGTGTTTTCTTTAGGTTTCATCATTATACAATTAAGGATTCCCGCCGTTGACTAGATCAGACTTCTATCCTTAAGCAGAATGCGTTATTCTGTTGGGTCTACGTGCAAGTAACTAATAAAACTTTTGAAAGCATAAGGTGAGGTATGGTTGTGCAAATTTTCATCTCCCTTTTGCCTCCTTTGGCCTTGCTTTCATTTCCAGATTTATATGGTTCCTCTGAAGCAGGAGAAGATTTTGGATGACCAACAGGTGGACACGATATTTTATAAAGTGAACGAGCTCTTCAATCTCCACATGAGCTTCCTCAACACACTGCAAATGTGGGAAATGACCAACACAGTCGGTGATAAGTTATTGGACATGGTATGCTTTTTGTTGTTCCCATGCTAATGGTGCCAGGTGCGAATTATGATAATTTGTTAATATGTTGTCAAAGTGTATCACTTAACCATCTATTTTCCTATTTTATCGCTGTACGTGTTCCAAAGTTATGATTTTGTCCTTCATCTGTTTAATGAATTACGCGGTGGTCCATTTGCGATTGACTCAGTCAGTTTCACGTATTATTTGTATGCGCATGCCTTCTCCAAGCATGAAAAGTAAACTTCCGTAACTTTCCTCAATACACTTCATTAACCTGATCACAGCGTTTGACCTAACAATGTTATCAACGGAGATGTTACTATAACATTCCAATATTTTACCCGTGAAAGATCAAGGACTGTTGCGTTTTCACTGTAAATAAACCGAGGAATTTGAAGAAAATTTACTCAGATGATGAGTTCAGCAACAGCAATCTTATCACAGTTCACACTTGGCATACATTTTAAAATAGAACTAAAGAGGTGATATTGTAGCGAGAAGGCGTCCAATAAAGCACAATCGTTATTGTCCAAATCGCCAGTCGTCCGCGCGGATCCTTCGCCGTCTTCAGCCAGATCAGGGGTTTGTGGTCGGTCTCAACATGGAAGGT
>QNGE01000206.1:205225-290715 GCA_008508345.1 Paragonimus westermani
TACACCGGTCTGCACTCCTCACCTGGCTGCAAGTCTATCGTGTGTTCCATCCATCCACAGAATCCGTATTGGTCGTCCGCGTTAGTGAACAAGTGTGCAAACTCACTAACACACTGCCTGATGGCTGGGATCGGACACTCTGGCAGGGACTTCATCGAGACGCCGCCCACCCGGCACTGATTCTTGGCATCTTCACGGTGCAACCTCACGACATCGCCATCAACACGCAACTCGTTTCTCTTCAGGTCTACGCTGGCTTTCAACCGACGTAACAGATCGGCGCCTATTATCGTCTCTTTCACAATATGAATGAAAGTTAAATAATCGAATCTTTGCAACGCCTCGCTTCCCTCGGTCATCAAATATAAGCTGCTAATTGATGGTACGTGTTAATGTATTCATCATGAGATACCCGTAACAACTGCTGCTCCTTGAGAATTTTGACAATGAAGTCAAGGCTGCAAATCCCAAGATGATATCTGTACGATCCGATCACAAACGCGTGTGTAGCTTGGGTATGAGGAAGCAAACATCACAGGACTAAAGGAGACGGACGAATTTTAGGAATTTGGTCGAAAATGAGGAGAGTAGACACTGAGTATGTGGATTAGGTTATCACGGCTGTGTGGAAGTCCAGAACATGGCCCACTATCATAAAAGACTACAACTAAATTGTGTGCATGTTCAAAACTCTCTGCCCCGGGATGCAAGTTTGCCGTGTAGCACCTAAATGTGACGTTTCCAGAACATATTTCGCGGCTCAACTGCGCGTACTACGGCGCACAATGCCAATTCTACTGTTTGCAAGACGGATCATTCGGAATTATCTTGTCATGTCCAGCTTATCTTACAAGTTCTCCTGTAGTTGCGTTGAGAGCCACAGTGAAATGACACACCGGTCACCGACCACCTAGATAACTGAACACACCTTAAAGCGATTGCATGTACAGTGGGGAATTTTCATCATCTAATTATCTGTCCAGGAGAACAATCAAACCATCTCCATCGTTCAGCCTCTGTTTGCACCGCGTCACTGAGGGACTCTGCGGAAGTCTTCACTGAATTATACGTCAGTAAACTATTCTGGAGTATAAAGGGGACTTACCCTCAAGTTAATTGGGCACACCGTTATCTGTTCTTACACACATTCTTTTGACGATGTGGCTGCTGCAGTAGATGGAACACTGTGCAGATTTGACACGTTCAAATAGCCACGCCTAACTAATCCGACAATTTCATTTCTAACTTGTTCATGAATCATGTCTTTATAATTCGGTCGTATGTACATTTGGATCGTATCACTGAACGAGTTGGCCTCAAGCGAATGAATTCTCGGTAGGTTTTATTCCCCTGAGGCTGACCCGTTTTTTCATCTAATTTTTTACTACAGCCAACAGAAAGACAACTATCTACTCGATTTGTAGGGTCCATTCACACTCGTGTTTCAGACCATTAAATGAATCCTATTTGTGGAATTTACTTCCAAGGGATGCGATAAGACACTTCTTATTTTTCAGAATTCAAATCATTCGATCGCAGAAAGATTTCGTACTTATTTCTCTTTATAAGGTTCAGAACGTGCAACACACGTTGTAGTCCAATCTGCCTTCTCCGTGAATGCCACACTCGTTTCATTCCAACTTATTTTCTGTCACAGTTCTCTCGAGAGGCAGTCGCATCTTGTTACTGCTCATTCGTCGAGAACTTCCCAAACTCCGAGAAGACCCTGGAGACCTGCTGGAATACCAAATCCTCGTTTCAAAAGTTTTGCGAGGTATGTTAACTTTCCGATCCTTTGGAGTTGTAATTGGGTGTTTCGAAAATGGTTCATCCTACGTAACATCATGCCCTGTACTTGGTACCGTGGCCATCTTATCACTGTGGCCAAAGTATGTTCTATAAACGCGTGCTAACTTGTGACTTTTGTGGAAATGAGAAACACAGAATGCTGAACGAACGCTTCCGTGTGCCAAATGGTTGTACCAGCAAACCAGTATATCAGTGAAAATGTTTAACCCCATAAACGTAATTCCGAACATAAATATCATCTGTATATAGGACTGTGAAATTCTTTTGCTGTTTCCACTGTAAATGGGACGCATATCCCTTGCCTCTAACGAACGGGTATATCCCTCATGTTGAGCCAAACATGTTCTATCCACAACTGGCTATTTACAACCCGATTTCCTAACAACTTCCATGTCGGAAACACAGGACTGTTTACCACTTGGCAGCAAGTCACATGCCACGTCAACCCAAATCGAATGCACTCTATGATGTAAACTTGGTTTCGACAACCAGAAAAGTTAGAAAACTGCGAATAAAAGTTCTTACATTGAATAGGCCGTAAATTATTTTAGCGCTCAGGTAACTGGAAACTGTTTGGTAGTCTAGTTAGGGCAGATTTAGCATAACCGTTATAGTCTCGAAATCAACTAATTAACGAATTGACAGTATGCGACAATGATCTCTAATTGAGAAGTTGTTCGAGGTAAATCTGATATAACTTGTGTTTGGAACAGATGAGCAACAGACAACCTCACTACAGTCAGGGTGTATTTTCTTAGGTACAAGTTTTCGGTTTTATCACAATTTCGTCGGATCATGCAAAGCAATTTGTCACGATTGGCGAGACTGCGAAATATGTGTTAAAGCTAGAAACAGTGCAATCGTTATATCGAATAGTTCTATATGAGAATACGCGTTCAGTGGACAAATGAACAAAAGTTGCCTGGTTCATAGTTCACTTGTTGATGATTCAGTTTACGGAATGGCAAGAGAAAAAACAAAAATTTCCCGTGCTCGTTGAAGTGGAGCAAACAGAAAAAGAGGGATAAAACATGTTTATGGATAATCAGGCAGTAGACTAATGAATTGTAACCAGTGTGCTGAATAACCTACATGTCATACACGCAAACAATCACACATACACAGACAGACACATTCAGCCTCGTTTGGGGATGTGGACTCCAGGCGACAGAAGAAGTGACACGCCAACATTTATTTACTTCATGCATCCATTAGATCGAACTTATTCCATATTCGCCGTATTTTTCAGTCACAACATGGAGGGTTCAGGATAAATAACTGTGTTTCTGATCCGTAAGACGAACTACAACATGCCCATGGAAAACCAGAGTCAGTTTCAGTGGAAACCAACGAAGATAAGGACGAAGGGTCATTCATTCTACGTCGAATGATTAACTGATTATTTGTTTTACGTAAAAGTGCTTCGATAACTTACTCGATAAGCTATCGAAAATTCTTCTCTGTTATGCCAGCTATAAACATTTAGCTGTTCCGTACTTGTCCTGCTTAAATCATTCGCTTAGAACAAGGCCCAGTCAGGTATCCAAGATGCACCGAACTAGCTCTGTGAGGATTCTTTTATCAGTTTAAACAGCCCTCCCAATTTTGTTGTTCCCGGCACTTATCAATAGGTAGAGTGCCAGACACAGTTGATAGTACCATAAAAACAGTAATTTTGGTCTAATATTATGGTCATAGGCGTATATAAATAGCCTGTGCGAGTGAGCAGGTGTGACCAAGTTTAAAAGGCGAAGTTCATGTTAGGCATCAAACCCAGTGTTCCACACACCATTTGTTTCAAAGTCCCTTTGGTCACCAATGTTGGAAGCGTGCTACAATCTTTACATACGCAACGACTGCATTTTACGAATAAACCCGCTCATCATGCAGTGGGCTGTCCCTCTAATATCACGAAGACACCTACAACATTTTCTGATCGACTTGCCTTGCTTGCGATAACCGATTCGCCTGTCTAGTCATTTCCCAGATATGCAGGGCTGGGAGATCGTTCGGTAGCTTACTGACTAATTAGGATCGTGAATTTATCCACTACAGTGGTTCTTTTAGGACGATACACTAACCAGATAGGGTGACATATAAGCGGTCTCGTAGGCAGTTGTAGATTTGACGGCTCACCATCCTACTGGAACTTTGGAAGCATCCGTTCAGCCCCATTTATCTCTGTTTGACGGAATCGGGAACTTTATTCAGTTGTATAACCTTGGTAATTATTATGCTCTGTGGTGAACAGCAAATAAACCGTCTACCTGCTTCATATACCCGAAGATTTTCGGTTCCTCACTTTAAGAATGACCTGTTAACGATGAGAAGGGAGCTCGTTACCAATGCCTGTCATCAAACCGTTCATAAGTTACAGAGATGGTTTGGTTATTTAAAAAAATATCCAATCAGAATTGGTCATGGATTATCATGTGACCCAACACCACGTCCACATCGACGCCTTCATCGCTTCGTGCACCGCTGGGCTGCTGCAACTACTTTCGTTATCTGGCCAGTCATCCAACGGGAACATTGTCTTAATCAGTCAGCATGAACACAGTTGTTTGGTTGCAACACCGACTGCCTGTGAAGCAACCGCGATTAGTCAAAAGCGAAAGTGACTGGGCTTTCCAGCATGACTATTCAAAAGGGAAAGTGATCGGACATTCCGACATGGAAGTTCAGCCGTACGGAAAAGTTTGGAAAAGATTGGGTTGAAAGTCCACCTGAATACAAAGACCATAAGTAAATGTCAGTTATCTTTAACTCGAAAAGAGATCATTCGGTCACACTGCAACCACGTCACGATTACAGGCATGTACACTTCAGTCCGACTAGCCTAATTATAGTTGCCTTAGCGCATTACGCATGCTCAGTGTTTGATGATCATGTGTGCCTTTCTTATGTTTGTGAATGTATCTGTATGTCATTCGAATAACAACTTTTGAAGGGGTTGTGTTTAGTTGGAAGCCATAACCTTCGTCACTTCACGGTTGACGCCACGAACCTGATAAAACCTGCAGTTTACCAGAGTGAGCAGTTGTGTCGTCGGCCAAGACCAACACAAATAGTCAATCTCTCCATCTTCCATTTTTGTCAAATGACCAAAGAGGACAGAGTCATTAGTCGGTCAGAGATGTTGGTACCTCCATGAGACTAGAGAAATAATACTCACTAAAGATATGTCACCCAACCCCTCTCGATCTGCTGTCTTCTAGCGCTCTAGGCCTATCTTCAGCCACAGTTTTCACGATAACGTTAGAAAATGCCCTGTAGAAGTAGCAACCTATAGGAGACCCAGTTAGTGAAACATCTCGGGTTCGGCTGGATTAGAACCAGTGACAGAAACGACATGCCTAAACGTGGCAAGCGCTCCACCAGCAGAGATAACAAGCCACCTCGGAAGCCGGAAAATTTCACATTTGGACTCAGTCTTACACGCATTCCACTGTCATATGGGATTCACCAGATGATCCAGGCGAATAACAGTCCAGACGAGATTTCTCAAACAGTGAACTCTGAAATTCACTAACAGTACTGTTGAGTTCAAATATGATAGTTCTGAGCTTCCTTTTTGGCTTTGTAGTCCATCTAGTAGAGCGCTTGCAGCTTTTGGGTGTATTGCTTCTGTTGCTGGTCCAAGTATAGCTGAAGCACAGATTTTTTCCGGTTGTTTCTTTTCACAGGTCATCAACTCTGACACAATGTTTATTGGGAGCAGTTATCGTTTTGTATGCCGTCGAATTAAGTTATGTTGGAAAATGGTATCCTGCATCATCCGCATTTTTGGAGCTGTTTGTCAATAATGCAAATCACAGGTTATTACCTATGATTCGAAAACCAACCACTAATCAACTTCGATCTCCTGATCCGTTGGCAGTTTCTCTCAACTGCCCTGAAAATGTTAAAAAGTCAATATTATTGCCTACAGGCCTTCCCATCTTCTCTAAAGTGATCTCGGTAACTGTAGCCACTTTGCGACTTAGTATCGGGATTCCCAAACTCGCAGGATACTTACCACGATGAATTACCGTTAAGGAATTCCAATACTACTATGTATTTGGCCCACTGTTTCGGCCACAGTAGAGAAGTAAGAGGGTAGAAAACAAAAGGCAATTAGCTGTAACTATGAGAAAAAAACATACTAAAATATTTTGAAGTTTTTGTTACCTCCGTTTCATTGCATTTTATTGTTGACCCAAATATTTTTAGGAATTGTGTCCCACTTCACGTATCTGATAATACTAGCAATTTTCTAACTCTTTTCATATTGAAATAAGGTAGGACGGTAGTTCGTGATTCCCACTAGGACACTGAACTTTCTGTTAAACTGCAATCTCCATGAAGGAAACATTTATGGAAGGCATAAGAATGTTTGTATTTGGTCCCTTCCTTGAACAGGAGAAAATCAAATAACCACGCCAGAAACACTCTCGATGTTTTAACAATGGATGGTTATTTCCGAAAAGAAAACTGAAAGGCAGCCACATCGCAATAAGCATCGTTTGTTGAAGCTGATGATGTGGTACTGAACTACTTGAATGCGTTTGTGGATATCGTCGTGACGACCTAAAGTCGGATTCAGACCCAACTGAACAGTCTAGTGTAGTGCTCATTCAGTAATGGCTTTTTACTCACATCATTCAGAGCAAACACCCACAATACGGTCGCAAGAACATGTGATCGATGTTCTGCCGGCGTGAACTGTTTCCACCGTGAATACTCAGAGAATATTTGGGCTATCGTTCAAGAACCGTAGCGCCTTCATCTGTTAACTCAATCGACATAGTTGCACTATGGACTGAAATCCCCATTGCCAGCAGATGTCAGATACACAATAGGCCTGATGCAGTTCATGGAACTCTTAACAAGAGCAAGCGTCCTCCAGAAATACAGTAATCTACTTTACATTGCCCATTTTAACTTGACACTGAGCACAAGTGAAAACAATGGTTATTGCGTTGTTCCCATATCCGAGTAATCGTTAACTGGTTTCTACACCAGGTGAGCCTAACAGTATTCCTGTGGTGTATAATCATATTGTCAACTGACAGCAACTACTCGGAGGCGTAAGGCTCAGTTTTGTCTGTATCGTTGGCCTCAAAGGGCATACGGATAGCGTTGTTTATGTTACAGTAGAATCTCCCACCACTGTATGATAATTGTTTGTTTTCCACGACAAGGTACAAGCTGAGGTCCTTGGACTGTTTCTTCTATGTCGGATTCCCGCTGCATTTTGATCACTTAATAGGTCTTTGTAAGACAACATTATCATTCATGAATTTAAGATCATTTTAACGGTTCCTACGAAGTGAAGTTGCCGTACTCACTCTGTCAAGCATACTTCGTTCGGATTTCGTGAATTGAAACGCACTTTCATCCAAGAAGAACCACTCTCTTCAAAGAGCCGCTTTTCTTTTTTTTCTGGAAGGTTTTCTCTCTTGGTGAGTAATTCATATTCATAGCTGCACAAGTTGCCTGATTCATCGACCCGAAGAGAGTTAGTAATCAAAGAACCGTATCGCCATCTAGTACTGTACCAGCTGTTGGTAGTTCAGACTTTTAAAGTCTTTATTTTGCAGGTGACCACCACTACCTACCTGCAACTAATCCTGATCCAACTGTTCACTAATTGTTTGTATCATTGTTTTTTCGTCTTTAGCAAAAGTTACGAATTTTACGAAGTAAATTGCCCTTGAAAGCACTCCTCGTGCAACCAATCCAACGAATTCCACGATATGAATTGTTGGTAAAAGTAAGCGAATTTTACCCGTAACTTTTGCTGAAAATTACACTGTTTGCAAATTCTATTCGTATGGAAACAAAAAACAATATATCGAAATTTTCAACTGTTTCACGATTAATTTTGCATTGTACCGGTCTGTAAATTCCTGCAGACACCTTTGCTCTGGAAACTGATTACCGTTGTACCTAATGATTTTTGCAGAATCGGTCTGCAAAATTACTTACCTTCAGCACTTTTTTGTCCAAACGTTTTATGATCCCTTTGCCTGTCATTAAAAAGCAGGTTTTGTTGCCCAGCTAAAGGACAGCCTACGGTTTGAAGACTCCACACATTCTAATTAATATTCCAGAGCGTCCTGTTACATAGGATGCAGATTGGGTGCACACAAATGCAATTATGTGCTCCAAACACCCTGACGCTGTAACGTCACGTTCAACACAAGCCTACCATCCGGGTTCACTATTTGATTTAAAACCTGTGCATCAGCATTATGGTAAACGAACGTAATACTGTATGCTAGTCTGTCAAGTATGCTCTGTATAATGGTCCATACTAGTATAGTGAGCCTGAACAGTTACAATGTACTCGTGGGTAGTTAGGCCGAGGTGCGTAATTGGGTAGTACAGTAATCGTGGAAGAATACAGAAAATAACATTGGAATGCACTCCGACAATAAATGGTGTTTTTCATACGTGAACCAGGCATTGGCATCCATGACGTCTTGGAACTAGTGGTGCGTGCAAATAAATGTATTCGAGGCGCTGTTCAGACGTACACTCCCTGCGCCCTTCTCTTGCATAAACAGTCGTTGGGCCATTAGCGTTTTGGTTCACAACACTAGCATTCATAACAGGGAAAGACTAACGTCGTGCAGTAAGGTGTGGAGAGTCGGTGCCGTTGTGAAAAAACAACTGATACAAAGTCATCAAAGCTAAATATCATATTCTTGAATAGTCCGAACCAAACTTTTCAGCAATCGCGACTAGATACGTAACGAAAAACGGAGCAACCGTTGTCGGAACCAATCCAACAAAATAACGCCCAGTCAATTATCACAATCGAAAACCGAACGACAGTGAAAACCAAAACTCAGTGCGTTCAGCCCGTTGTATTGGTAACGACCCTGGAAAGTAAGGTATCCAGAGAAGCGTATTAAGCTGGCGAAGCGCGGATCGAGTTGTGATTTTAGTCCCGGGACGGACGCTACAAAATGCATAGTATGACCATCACAAGGTAGGTAAGAAATTGACACCATCACGAATGTACAGTTGAATGCAACTATCAAAAATATCAGTTCATATAGCCGGCACACCACGTCATTATAAAGACTCTTACTCTAAACCTCTCTCAGTTGGTTCTACAGACTGTGGACTGCGTAAGTCCTAGAAGAACAGATGAGACCATCATTCAGTTTTCGTGATGTGAACCGACGGCATCAACCTAGAGGACACAGAAGTCGGAGTGGCAATGGTTAAGCTGAGAACACCAAGAGAGTTTATCTGAAAACACTTCAGAAGCTAGCTGTTCCTCCGAAAAAATAACCATGGGCCTCCAACAGGACTACCGGTCACCTTATACGAAGACTGGCGTCAAAAAACATTGTTTGATCAATAAATGCACACTTAAAACAGAGTTTTCACCGGAGACGTGCTATTCATAGACTGCCTACTAGGCGGCAGTCTAGAGGACAGTTCCATACAGGTTCCGACTGAAGATGTTTCAACATCAGTGATGTTCCAACTAGGTTCTATGACTTTCACAGGTGGGCCGACAGGCACGGTGGATTGGTTGGCTCTGGGAGGACGCAGATTCGGCGGGAGCGAGGGTTAACAAGGTTAATGGCCCTGGACCCGGTCACCATGCTGTCACGGGTACAGGCTAACACGTACGCGGTGAGCAATGAGAGTGTGGGTGAGATCGTACGACGCAGAACGCACACGGACAACACAACTGACAGTCCGCTGTTCTGACAGTGGATAAGTGAGCCATCCACTCAGAATCACAAAGGCTTCGGCTTCCGTCGTTGTGCCAACGCCCAGATAGGTCGGGCAGGCCCTGTCTGGGTAGCCGTCTGACGTAGGCTTCGGTAACTGAAGCCAGAACCGAATCACCCGGGGTAGTGACTAAAGTGCTGGCCCAAAAACAGGCCCCCTAACCGAATCGGGCTAGCAAGCGAGCCCAGCACACCGCTGTAACCGTAGTCATCCCGACCGGATCGGGGGTGAACGCGCATTTCAGGTCAAGTCGCTCGGCTCAATCGTCCCAGTGCTTCGGCCACCATGGTCCACGATCGATGACACCTGGTTGCACACACTCCTCTGCAGGCGTTTGAACATTTGGAAGGTGACGCTGAATTGGGAACCGGATCGCATCGGTGAATGCAAATGGACAAACTAAAGATACGATAATTCACTAACGGATTGTGCTATCATGATGAATTTCTCACTAAACGATGGATAGTAAAATGCTGCTTTCATGACTGACACGAATTTTCAAACTACTGTGGGGGTGGTCGAAAATTAACAATTTCCCATGGAATCTGAAGCAAGTCATCCGGTGTTTTTAGATTTACCGTGGCATTTGTGAGCACTGCTGTAACGTTTTATGACCCTGCTACCAGACGCCACCTGCATGGCCTTGAAAATGCCGTGCGTAAATGGGACTGGCCTAAGTGTCATGCTGGGACGGAGGCTAATGTCATTCACATGTGTGAGGCATGTAGAGTGACTCACTGTATCACTTACAGAACAGATCCTTGGGGGAGAAATGGGGAACGCCTGAAACTAACCAAAACTGATGGATAGTTCGATTTCTCGGCAAATACCTCTCAGGAAATGTTCGTCAAACGAAATTGATTGATACACACACCCAGTGGTTGGCTTCTATTGTGAATTGCTTAGCTGATTCACTCTAGCCTACAGGCTGACAAATTTTCACATTTCATAGGCCACTCACCATATCTATCCTTATCTCGGTCAGCCGTAGTAAGGCAGTGCGGTTACCTGCAGCTAGCCTGTTAGTCGTACTGTTCTGTTGACACAGTATCCAGCAGACCCTCGTGCCAGTCAAATGAAATGGATTGTCTCGCCTGAGTCAAACCTAGGTCACCCGAGGTCACTGTGAACTTGCAGGAGTTTTCTATATACCGTGGACGCTATTCACGCAGACCTGAGGACCGCGACCAAAATATTATTTCGGGTGTTTCAGCCCAGTCTTCAGTTGTCATTACTCGCAGATACGCGTTAATCAGATCTAATATCAAAAAGCTGTTGAGAGTGGAGGTACGGATGCACGGAATGTACACGCACAATGTAATGAACGGCACCGACAAACTCATCAGGAAGATGGAGTAACGCTTAGTTAATGGTATGTAATAATCTCTATATGTTGTGTATAGTTCATCTGTAGCGTACGAAAAACGGTTCAGTGTCCGTTTCCCCTAGAACGACACGATATCCTCTTAGTCGCGGCCCACCAGTATGATCTGGTTCCAGGCTGATGACTGGTTCAGTGCCATTTACGCAAGGCATTTTTCAAGGATATGTAGGTTACCAAAGAACAGCGTACCTCAATTTGGACAACTATTCTGTCCAGACTGATCTCGACAACGACGTAATTTACCTTCATCACAACACCCATACACAGACAACAAGGTCACTATCGAAAGAGCGGACTGTCAGATGTGTTGTCCGTGTGCGTTCTGCGTCGTACGATCTCACCCACACTCTCATTGCTCACCGCGTACGTGTTAGCCTGTACCCGTGACAGCATGGTGACCGGGTCCAGGGCCATTAACCTTGTTAACCCTCGCTCCCGCCGAATCTGCGTCCTCCCAGAGCCAACCAATCCACCGTGCCTGTCGGCCCACCTGTGAAAGTCATAGAACCTAGTTGGAACATCTTAGACTGATGTTGAAACATCTTCAATCGGAACAGCACGGTTCTTCTAGGTGGTCACTATTAATCGAATGAGCTATTTTCGAAGTTTCCCTCGAATGGCAATTTTCATTCTGATCTGATTTCCGGTGTTGCTAGATTATCTTTTTTTCTGAGCGAATGAACGATAACTCGATTATTCCACATGGTTGAGGAGTTTGTGTTACTTCATAGATCGCTGCACTTCATCATATCCTAACAGCTACTTCTTAGTACTGCTGGGAGATCTGTTTTCTTTGGATATACGGTTGCCCGTAATCACTTTTGGAACCGGCACCTGTTCTGCTGACTCTCGTCACATGTGGACACTGCACTCAACCGGTTTAGTCGGTGACTTTTGCTCATCTGATAACGTAATTTATGAGACCGCCTTTGTTTATTTATGTGGCAAGTGGGCAGCATAAAGAATGACGACTTGAGAACATCTATTTCGTTTCACTCGTACTGATTTAGTCCCAATGGATCCAATCTGCCTACTGTGTTTTTCGAAATACCAACTACTGATTGACTGTTTGTGGACTGATAGCAGTTTGAAATGATGAGTAGTCAGGGAATTGATTACTTTGAATTCGAACACCACTTGCATTTCGATCACAGCGTACACATTCACATAGACTTTTCAGCCAACTTCTTTTCCAAAAGAAACACCGTACTTGAGTTTCGTTCTTGGTACGGCTCGTCAGTAGGGTATACACTTGCCACAGCCTGCAGTTGAACTCCATCCACACTTTCATGAGGCAAAAATGTTGACCGATATGTCATTGACGTTACGTTATGCACGACTGAATTATCATATGCAAAACCCCGCCGCAGTTGCTCGTGATTAATGGCCACATTGACGATCACCCATAGAGGTAACATAGTAGCTTTTCTCCAATTGACGACAACACAACTGGAATTTCCTTACTTGTGGAACTGGTGAGAAAGACCTTGTTTGGGGCTGGTTAAATTTGTGAGCTGACACAACCCAGAGAGTTCCGGATATGTCTAAGAAGAATGACATACAAGCTGAACAGCGCTTACAACTAATTTCAGTTTTTACATTTCCATAGACAGTTCAGCCAGCTCCTTTTACAAATAAACACTAGACTCGAGTTTAAATCTTGCTGGAACTTGTCAAGTGTGATGATTTCTCTGACTCAACTGCGTCGAGCAATGCTAATCTAATCGGAATTATGTGGCGGATATTTGGCATCACGAAATAGGTTAGAAGTTTATGAGAAATGTTAGTTGCAACATTTTGAGTAATAGAAAATTGTCATTTTTTTCTGTCCGTTATACGCTTTCCTTAACGTGGGTTTCGAGATTGGCAAGATGAGATAACGTTAAAAATGCCACATTTTTGTCTGATAGACGGTCATTGTTGCCCGACAAATAACGAATGGCTCGTCTCCTTTGTTTTTACTCTTTGGAAAGACCGCGTTTTTCTATAGTCATTACGGTACTCATGGTCAAGTGACATGAGGGCAATTCGAATGACAACCTTTGCGTCACTTATTGCCGAGCTAATTCAAATCGTTCAGAGCACAATGATGAGTGAGAGATTAGAGTCATCCTTAAAACGGCCAAAAAATGGAATAACGACATACCTGTTCTGTACCGGAATACAGTTACAGTCGTTTATTTCGTTCTGCACCAGAAGAGCAATCCTGTAAGAAAATGAGACGCCTATATATTGGATAGCAATGACTACTGACCATTCAAGTCACCTATGGTGTTTCGCGTAGTGAGCTACCCAATCGAGGAAAATCATAACACAAATCTGAGCAGCACTAAGCAAACTCAATTTATTGGACAAATCGGTACCTTGTTTATTGAAGATCAACAGTATTTACGACTGCTATTAAGCGACAAGCGTCCTCACGTTTCGGTTGGCCAGTTTGTCGCTGCGTTGTTCCACGACCTTGCATCTAGCACCTCGGCTGTCCGAAACAGATACGCGTTCGACAGCAGCTAATTGTTGTCTATGATTGGTTGAAACCAGTCTGATCGTAATTCCGTCTGCAGCAGCCTGTGGGCGAACACTGATCGGCTGAACCTTCTCCAATCAAGAAACCGTCCCAGTTCGAATTTATTGAGTGGTGTAGCTCTAAAAAAGACCTATTCATATAAAACTGATCACTTTTGTCTCGCAGCAGCTTGGTGGCGACACAAGCCACGTAATCTCTACTTGTAGAAACTACAACATAAAAATGAAGTCCTTTTTCTACCCCCATAGTGGTGCGCACTTCCGTATCTAACTTTTCCGATGCAAGACGCACCTGAACTTCCTTTTCGTAACAGACCACAAGTTTGGTTATGAATTACATTTGTTAGTTTGCTTATACGGTATAAATGTTTCTGGGTAATTAAGTGCTAGCCGAACAAGCTTGTTTCGCGTTGTTGTTCACGCATACGAATTTTGAACACATCGTCTGTTCAGCAAGATCAAGTAACTTCACAACTTGCGCTCCTTGTTGGTTCATCGATTTTGTGAACCGATGTTTTAGAAGAGGAGGATCAGTCCAACTATCTCTGGATTCCTCAATTTGTCGTTAATGTATATTTTGTGCGTACTATTTAGTCTAAAGTTTTACAGTGTTCAGCCTCGAGTCATGTTGAATTGGAAAAACTCCCAATACCGTTTGAAGAAGTATACACACATCACAAAAAAGTACTCATCAACGCTGTCAGTGGCTAGAATTCACATGGGTGATAACAGACAATCCTACATCTTATTACCTACAGAGAAGTCACATTGTGCTCTCCTCATGGGAACTTGTGATACATTACACTGTGCTTCTTAAACCGTATGCGAGACATAAGAAATCAACAGTTACGTTTCTCACCAGCCAAACTCTCTTCGTTAAAGGATAATGTCGATCAGTTGAAATTTACCGACCACTGTGAGTTTGACTTAAAGAGTATGTGCACGAGTATTGCAGCGTTACCATTAATTATCAGTGGGCAAAGTGCACACTAATAACCAAAACGTGTAACGTTGGAATCGTTGCTTGAGTCAAAGTGACCTGTTGGCTTCCACCCAGCCACTTCGTCTGTCTCGCCAAGTATATCCAGTCTGGTTGTTTTCCCACAAACTGAAATGAGTATGTTTGTATTTGTAGTCCCACACCACAGCAACATGTTCTCATTACACTGATCACGCAGGAATTTGATCGGGCCGTGTAAACAAGCGTGCACCTAATCCAGGCTTGACTGCATAGTCTTAGTGTTTCCGGATTGTTGTGAATATGAAGGGATCTTTCTTGCACCGCTTCAGTAACGGTTGGCAAGCGTGTAAGCAATATAAATGTTCGACTTCTTTTGGACATTTTTTACGGAGAGATCCGGAACGCGTCATAACTCTCAGGAGAGGCGGTTGAGTTCTAAAAATACGTTGCGAAAGTGTCATTACGCGATAAACGAAAATTGTCCTGGGTTTCCAGGAGTAGAATGTATCTAACCTTTCAGAGGTGGTCTGATATAATCAAAGACGCGGTAGTCATCCCTTAGGCATCCAACAAACGTTCAAATGTTAACTGGCACAAGTGGTCCAAGTTTATTGAGGACGTACACTTGATGAGCGGCAAAATCTGCGAAACCGGTGGTGCGCTTGCGATGCATTTTGGCCAATAAACGTATACTAATTTGTCCACCTTATCCGCTAGATAGCCACCCTCTGTTTACACGGATGTTAGGTAATAAACTGTCTTTTGAACTGAATCTTCTGGTTTAGTAAAAGTTGATGGCTAATCCACCCACGCTAAAATACATGGCAGATTGACTGATTTTATTCGGACACTTTCGGTCGATTTTCCAGCTGGTGACCGGCCACTGCTCCCTACGTTGCTGGTTTAAAGTAGGCCTATTCAGATTGCAAAATATACGGTGATTTCAACCATTTATGTAACCATTTATGCAACACGGTTCTCAGATGAAATATTTCTAAATAAAAATTTCCATTTTATATTTCCACCTGGCACCTGCAGCGTTTAATTGAATACACACCGAAGGACTATTCGGACAATGCTCTACTGAACGAAGCCAAAGTTGCCATACATCGATTAGCTGTCCGGGTGAATGCCATTCAGGCGGACGGCCAAGATGAGAGTATGGTCGATGGTGTGAAGCTGTTGGAACGCCTTCTATCACCAGCAGTAGGTTTCCACCTTCCCTGTCACCTAGGTTGAAACCGCAATCATCTGGATTTGTTTACAGGTAACAGCTGTCGGGTTTTGGAGTGCACACGGCAGCGAGGCTTTCAGCCTGCGTCGTTCCCCCTCCGACCTCCGACGGTCGGCCATGCACCAACGCCGTCACGTGACTTTGGAATGTGCGATCGGGCCTGCAAGCACTCGAGTGTGTGTATCTGTTTGGGATCTGCATGTGTGTGTTCGATCAGCTCGTTCATGGGACCGTCATGCTAGCCGACTAGCCGGAGAGGCACCCTGTGGGTAAAAGTACACGCTGACTGCTCACACGTGGCTTGAAGATAGGTAGGGACTGGTTGGGCTGGCTACGAGTTAACTGCGTTGTTGATGGGCAGAAATTCGGCTGCGGCATGAACGGTGTGATAGAAAAGTCAAAGCAATCAGGTGGGCTCTGTGTGGGCCCATCTGTCAACGAAACCGTAGTAGACCGACACGTTAAGCGAATTACAACGAGGTGTTATTTAGCGCACGACGAAAAAATTACGATGAATTCAACTTATTTCAGTATTTGACATTTCGTGATGAAGCCATTTCGGATGTGTAGATTGGAACAAACGAAATACACCAGGCCCCCTGACACATCTTGGTGGAACGGACAGCAGTTACAACTCACGTGATATTTTCCGCCTTACAATTTCGTGCACACTGTAAACATGCATGAACGTAAAAAGATTATAGAGAATCGTCGACGCAGTAAGAGAAGAGTAGGTTTGTAACAAATACACATACATCCACATTTACCATGATTGACGTTTAACATTAATCCTCCATTGCCATGTCACGCTGAGTTACCTAGGATGAAAATTGCTGTCAAACGTGACACTTCTGTTGATTCCCCAGTCGATGTTCTGAAGACACATGGTGAAAAACTATGAATTTTCGAGTCCCCGGCGTGGCTTCGCAGCTCAGCTGGTAGGACGCTTGCCGCGTTGAGGAATGCTGTTTCTGTCGGTGGTTTGAATCCAGCCAAAGCTCTGACTTTTCACAGTTGGGTCTCATCTGAATTCATGTCTGCGAATTTACTTATTGATAATTAAGGATGGGTTGAAGGAATAAAAAGAGTTTCCAGTAGGTCGATCACTGTAAACAACAAAATGTTTAGGTGCAGTGCATACCACAACGTTACCCTTTGAACGCTGAGTGACGTGAATCGAATCCCGAAGTTCCAAACATCTGGGCATGTTACTAAGGTGTCATCATCAACGTAATCAATTAACAAAGTATTAAAGCAAACCTCACTTATTAACATTAACAGGAAATGTAACAAGTGGGCTTCGTAGGACCAAGGAAGCAGGCAACAAAAGAGCCCTTGGTTGGGGCTAGCAATCATGTACGAAGCCGGCAAGTCAAAGTTTTTGGTCGGTGCGCACATGTGGATTAAATACCTATGAACCAGCCAATAGAACACAACACAGGAGAAGGAGGGTGGGTGGGAATAGGCTGGCTTGTTTCGTGCAGTGATGTCCCTGGCCCTCTGACCGGCCGGCAAACAAAGTACGCATCACTAATGAGTAGTATGGCAGATTTATGATTTTAGATGAGACCCAACTGTGAAAAGTCAGGGTTTCGGCTAGATTCGAACCAGCGACAGACACAGACAGACGACAGACACAGACACAGCATGCTGTGTCTGTCGCTGGTTCGAATCCAGCCGAACCCCTGACTTTTCACAGTTGGGTCTCATCTAAAAGTACGCAGCGTTAGGAGTGGAAAGGTCACCAGGGCATGTGTGGGAAAAATGATTCGGATTGCGAAGGTCAACGGGCGATTCGTGATAAACGTGAAAGTTCACCAAGGAAAATGAGGAGGGAATCACTTGATTGGAACAAAAGTGCACACGGACTGGATTGGCCAAGGGGATTTCTGATTCAGGCACGAGAATCCGTACCAATCACTGTAAAACATGTTCTGCTTCCAGTATGATTTACTAACCTACTCTGCTATTCCTAGGATGTTCTTCTGCACTCTGATATATGTATGTTATTTTATAAAGTAAGCCCCATCCTTTAAAATTCACCCTTCAGACAGTAGAGGCACTTTCAGGGTAGTACTGAATTCAGGGCTTAATGTCACACATTGGTACGTTGGCGCTGATGACGACGGCGACAGCGAGAATGGCTTGGGTCACTAAAACCCTAATAAGAATTACTCGGTAATATGTTGGAATGGACGGATGTGACTAATTGTCCAAGCTTTAACAGACTATGGAGTGTGCTTTTTATGGTGTAACAGCTGTCTGTTTTGTTCGAGGGTTTGGTGATCAAAGGAGATGAACAAGAGTCCTGCCTTCGAGTCAGTGATGTCAGGCTATCAATTCGGAGTTCATATCACCTTGTGGTGTGGTTCGTGGTCAATTGGTCCACCATGCATAAGACCAGTGGTTGGTGTCATTTGTTTTCGGGTTAGTGTATTACAGTAATGTGAGCCAAATCATGCAAAACATACATCACCAAAAGTGGCGTGCGTTGAATCAATTGTACTTCCACTCATACACTCGGTATCCAGTAGAAACTTGAAGTAGCATGACCGTAAAGGTTTGGAGTGGAAATTTTTGTAACCAAGTTAGTCAGTGACCGTTGGCCAGTTAGTATCCTATCGTGCAAATGAAGCACATCTCTCAGGAACAAAAATCAGGTGGTGATAGTTTTTAAGATGGGAAGAAAAACAGATTCCGAGAAGATAACATAAGTAATGTGTTGTCATCTACTCACTAAGGCGAACATGAGGCCAGGTTATCGAGAAAGCTAGAAGCAAGGAACCTTTGGCCTTTTAAAGGAGGATCATCTATGCAGTGTTCAGTTGGTGCACCAATCTTGGGATTATGAAGGGCAGCTACTAATACCGTTGCAAACCACAAATTAAGTGATGCTGATGCAAGATCAACAATTTCGCCGTACCGGCAATCTCCAAATCCAATTTTGAGACTGCATGTAAAGAACCACACAAAATAGATCAATTCTTCTATATGCATTCTAAACGGTGGACAAAATCCAAGTTAGGTGCTAGTCCGAGTGACCACTTTGATGAGATCACGTAATTAACAGTTCATTTGGCGTCTTGTTCCAAGTTAGATTATCAATATGTGTTTACATTCAATTTCTTTTGAACCCCCGTCTACCGGGGTTGCTGGTCTTGATAAAACAATTGAGAATTGACAACAGTTTTCTATCTGTGTGTGTACACTTCTCATGAACTTAGAAGTCTCCTACTTTTGTTTGTGTTCTACACCAACCAGGTTTCTTTTGTGTGGTTTTTAAGGTGTATGAAAATTTTATTCAGTAAGTAAAACGTCATTTTTTGTCCAATCTTCTTCGTATTCGAAGAATTAGTAAATATTTTGGTATTCCTTTAAGCTGAATTACTCACTGAAGCAGTTTGTGACATCGTTCACCCCAAATGACATCCCAGTGTCCAAGATAACCAAAGGTCACCCGCCGCTGCACAAATTACACTGAGTCAGATATAGAGGAATAAAAATTAACCTTGTGTTTCTTAGTGTTTTCATAACATGTTACATTACACTAGGAATTAACTGACTCAAACCAACAAGGTTTGGACCAATTCAGCAACCTTAAAGCAACAAACGGAGACGTCAACCAGTTCGCTGTGCGCACTATAACTGGCCCATATACTACCTTGAGGAGAACAGATTCATGGTTTGTGAACCTAAAGGTTTATCGTTGCCATCGTAAGAAACACATTATCTAAACAACCTAAGTTTCATTCATACCATGATCAAACTGTAGTTTGACAGACAGGGATATTGGTCCGATATCCCACTTTGAAAAACAACTCAGTACTACAAATTAGAAGATTGTCACAAGCGTACAGCTAAATGTATCCGTTGGCACTCCTGATGCAAAGTTTTATAACTATTGTCACAATGTTGACAGAAACTTGATTATTTTCTATAAAGGCTCAAACACTCGCAAGACACTGCACATCCCTAGAACACGGGGTTACTGTTTACCTTAAGGTGCTCAGATCATGTAGCCCCATACTTTGTAGGTTGTTTTATCAGCTTCCAGAGAAATCGGTTGTTTTTGCACTCTTATCTGCTCCAGGTGTACTTTCATAAAAATTGAAGTTCTGTATGATGCCTTTCGCCGTTGGCAGTGACAACCTCGAAAGTGTGCGCCAACAACAAGGCAGCATTTTGGGAAGTTTCGCAAACTGATGCACGTTCTCAGCTCAGATATAAAACGCGGTGGTCGCGTTGTTCATTTGTGTCATAACGATGCCAGATAAGTAACGTGTAACGACGAGCATGTCTTCGTTTATACTATGGTCGTTCTTTACTTACAGTCCATAACCCTTAGGCACAATCTAGTCTAGTGAACCTGAAACTGTCTAACCTTCGGGTTAGGGTAGATACTTGAAAATGCGTTTAAGGTAGCGTTTTCAAATTCGGCTGGTATATCTTTGGGAGCAAAAAGTGAGAAGCCCCAATTTGCAAATCGGTAAATTCGTGTATACGTAGCCCGTTCAGTAGCTCTTAATCACTAAATTTTACTGGGAGTTTTTCTGAGAATGAATTCAGATGCATTGGCTGTAACTGGAAAAACCTTAATGAGACCAGCTTAGACATTTTGTCAACTATCCAAAGCTTAGACATTTCATACCGACTCACACTAACCGACTAATTAGCCTAACCGACAGTTTGGTGAAATATCCTCAAACTCGTAATAATCAACCCGAAAATCGTAAGTCTACATGTTTTTGGCCAAATTTTCATGGGATTGAGTAGGTTGGTCAGGCGACCAAGGAACGTATGAGTATGAATGCATAATACACACAGGAAAGGAGACAAGTCAGTGATCAATGAGAAACCAAAATGATGCAGTGAGCTGACCGTCTGTGAACTTAGGTTTCACATAATCGATAACCCATTAAGATCACAATTTTCCCGCGTGTATATTACAACAGTTTAACGCATAATTGAAAAGGGTCAACTGGAGGAGGCTGTTTTACAACCATGGCACCTTTTGAATAAGGCATTACATGACATTTTGATTGAGGGCATGAAAAACTCTTGTATTGGAACTGTCGAAAGAAGCATATTCCTCTAACTTTGAGAAGTGACACCTAGTTCGAATAGTGCTGTGATTAGGGTACTGCTAGTTTTCGGCTCTTCTGGTTCTTGCGGTCTTGCACAAAAGCCTAAATGATCCTACTCACAAGTATTCAGAGCATGCTCACCAATTTGGTTGCTTATGTATTGTGGAACTGATTGTAGAATCGGTGACAGACTGCATTGTTGTATCAACCTGTAAGACATTGGCTGGTTTTTTCAATAGCTGTCCCTTCAGCGGAGAAAACCAAGTGAGTATCCAACATTTTTATGAAAACTCGGTGCTACTGTGAGAATGGGCGAATGTGGATAAATTTGACTCGGGTTTATGGACGCCTGCTCTTAATCTGTGATTACCTACATGGTCACTGTCCCGCTAATTTTTTCCTTAGTGGCCAGAGAGGTCCCCCTAAATTCAGTTAAACTGTGAAGAAAGTTTGATTCTATGCGTTTTTTTACCAGAATGCTTGTACAGTAACGCACTGATTTTTTAAAACTTCTTCCAGACTTTAACTCCAAACCGAATTTATATCCGACACGACATGGTTTCATTAGAGGTAAGTAATGGTTTGGCACACACTGTAAGAAGTTATATTCGTCTACTACGCTTTTACTACCGATGAATGTTTGGCAAGATCATTGATGTTTTATGCATGTGTGAACAGTTAGCGGTCTCCTGTGAAACCGAACTAGTGTGTGTTCTTTCTGGGACGTTATACTATTCCATCGTGTGGACTTCTAAGTTTGGAGTTTTCTATCAGTTACACTGAAATTCACTGACGGCATTACTGAACAAGAGTATCATGCATAATTATCAGAGCCATTGACGTGTTTCGTCAGCTGCGCTAGAGATATAACCATACAAACTTGCCATTCCGCAAACGAACCCTCCGGTTCTGAATTTTACCTGAGGTCTTCGTGTACGTGAGCATTTGGAAAGATAAAGGTTGAGAGCGTTTTTTTAGAAGATAACCAAAAAAACGAACTGATGAATTTAAATAGTTTTGACAGATGAACCTTACTGGTACCACGCTAAATGCCCCATACAATTGTGCACTGAAGTAATACAACAATATCCTGTTTACTTTGTTCGAAACCGATAAGTTAGCATCATGTCAACACAATTATAGTGAAGAATGAGGGTAACTGAAATATCCGTTTGGTCGAAATCGGAATTAAAGATGGAGTTCTCTGAATAGAATTACTCCTACAAAAAATGGATCTTATTCTGCTGTCGAATTTGTGAGAAATGAATTTTGCATATACCTGCTTTTGCATAAAATAAACTTAACCTAAATCTAACCTAAGCCTAACCTATGTTAGGGGACATGGATCGTATTGCAGTCAGTTGGAGACTACTGTAGTTAACGGTATCAGCTTTAATGTGAGACTCCCAATTATTCATTAAATAGATCGCCATCGGTATTGAAAAGTTGGGGTACATCCGGACTTAATGTTGTTTGGGGATGTTTCGTGAATGAGAGACAGGTTTCGTACGAATTGTTTACGCGCCCATAAACATGGATTGCAGCGCCCGAATGTGACAGCTTCTGCAGTTGACAACAGCCGCACTCTGACACTGCTGGAGTGGACATGACGAATCTTGCGTGTGATTTAAAATGTCATATCAGTTTTGCTTCATATTACTGCATACCATATGGAACCAAAACGCCCGGGAAGTGAGATTCCTAGAAGCATTACAGTTTTACTTCTTGAATTCTTCCCGGTAACTACATTTTATCAACATGTCACACGGTACGCATGGTTAACTGAGTTCGGAAGTTGGCTGCAGATAAGCTGGTTGATGTAAATAGTTGCATGGTAAAGCTCATCTGTTCACCGTTTGGACGAATTCATGCTCATTATTTTGATGCAGACTTTTATGCAGGGTGCCATATTGATCTAGGACCTTTCTAAAGTACTCTTTTCCATGCTGTAGATTATCTAGAGAGCGTACATCGTTTATGCTCAGTTTGCCAGAGTGAAAACCAAGTTCCTTCGTACTTCCAAGAAATGACTGTGAGAAACTGCGTACGTTGGCCACTCCAAGTTTTACCCATGGATAGAACTTACTTCAGGGAGCCAGGACTCAGTTGGAAGACGAGGCATTTTACACCCCTGTTTCACTAAGCACTTCACTGTTTAGACGAATACGATCAAACTTTACCAATAATGCCTATGTATTACAGCCGTTTGTGCGAAGAAAGCATATCGTCTACGTAGCCCATTTGCATCTGTTGGTTATAGGGTGTAGTTTGGTTATCTGTGAAACTGCCTGAAAACAATAGGCCAATGATAATATGGTGGGTTTCACACAGTGCAAATCGGTCTTAACGAACGATAAGCCCACTAAAGATAGGGTGTGTCCGTCCATGTAGTGCCCTAGGAGGTGCGTGAATCTGTCACACCTCATCGTCATCTCCTCCAGATTAGTGTTGAGTAGTTTCCCTTCTGTTATTATCCAATGTTAGTCTCCTGCGTTCTGAAAAAGTCCAAACATGGAACGTAAAAAAAACACGGGCTTGCAAACCCATGCATGTGTGGACTATGATGATGGTTCCTCTTTCGCTAGAAGTGATCTATCGATCGACATGACAGTCTGAAATAAACTTTGGGATGTAGCGACTATCAAACTGCGTCATATTTTACGTCTTGCGTGACTTAATAGCATTCAAGTATATCGTTTGTGATTGCAAAATGCGTAGAGTTGTCTACAAACTATTCCTCATAAATGTCAGGCCAAATTTTCCCAGTCAGTCGATGCTTATTAACAAATTCACTTACTGCTGTTGCACGGCACGGCACATAAGTAGATGGACAATTTACCTAAACGAATTAAAGTGCATCAACCGGCTTAAAACAGAGCCAAAATCGAAGAAAATAGCACCAGTATCGTTGTGTGAAATCTCTTCCCCAGCACTAACTTAGTGAACTTAACCAGGGCATCTCGACCCGGCCCCAGTGTTCCAGTGGGTTCACCCAAGTGGTCAGGCACCGGATTTTCGTTAAGGAGAGAGGAGTCAATTAATAACGGGCGAATTACCCTTATGTTTTGTTCACACAAAATTCGCTCAATACTTACAACACCCTGGCTACAAACAATCCACACTACTGTCACCTAAATTTGTGCAAACATTTGACTTTCGTTACAACACTCATGCATATTTCGTGTCCAAGAACAGTGAGTAACGATACATGTAACCTTCGTTTTAACCACGTAGACGGTTTAGCATATTCGCACTGCCGTTTTTAAGTAGGTTGACCAAATGCTAATGGATTGAAGGTATATTTTCGCGATGTTTTGTTTTCCGTAATATTAGTGGTAATCTTTATCTGCAGTTAAACAATATCACCCAAATGTGCATTCGGATACCAAGTACCCAAGGAGACTGGCCGGTTTTTGTTTGGTAAGGAGGATAAGATTGACAAATAGTCAGAAAACTGTCGCGAGGTGTAAGGTAGGTTAACGCAATTCCATCCACACTCCTGGATCACGTACAGTAGAGAGAAACGGGTTAACATCGTTGACCGTTCCTGATGCATCCACACGATCTTTCCATGTGCAACAAAATGAGTTGAGGTAGATAGAGACCGACCAACTAACTGACATTTTTCGCGTTTAACTACTCCTTTTACAGGACAGAAAAGATCCGGTGTGTATTTTCATGTTCACCGACCAAATTGTTTTCACTGTGGCCAAACGTCGTGGGAGTCAAGTACTCAAAAAACCGATGCTACTGAGGCTGTAAGTTAGTCTGTCTGAGAAGCTTGAACGAAACAACTTTGCACACAATTTTTATTACGGACGTCTGACAGATTATACCAGCAGGCTGTATCGTTTGAGTTTTGTAACCGTTTACCATTCAAAGCTAACAGCATTGCATTTGAACAAAGCTTTCATTTCGAAATTCTCGTGAAACGCATTCACATTTAGGCATGAGGCAGCAAATATTGTTATTGGTAAGAATATCTGTCATCCACTAAAAACCAGTGCACAGGAACAAATATGCGGAAAATTCCTCAATAATAAGACTTTCGAAATCGGCATTTTTTGTAATTTACAGACTGATTTATCTGTTATGCGAACGACGACCACATTAACTGTATATGTTGCCAAAAATTTATATGAATGGGAGGCGCCTGTGATCAGATAATCTCATCTCACAGGGATTCGCTAGTCTCCTCAGGCATACATTGAAAAAATGAAGTATACTGCACTGCTACGTTGGGCTTTTACGAGTTTAGTATCTCTTATCTTACGGACCCTTAAAAGGTGTGTAAGCAACAATGTGGAATCTAATATCAGTTTATGCCTTTCACAAATCAGTCACACAGATAACATAATTGTTGATTTCTGTTAAGCAGCATTTTCATTCCAGTGTGCTAATAACGAGATGTTAAGAAAGTTTCTACAAGCAGGGTTGTTAACAACTTCTGAATGAGATTGCCCACTCTAACGTGTGCCGACAATAGAACCTCCTAAGGCTGGTGTATAATTTTAGATACTCAAAATTTCGAAAACTGTACACATGGAGTCCAATTTATGTGAATGACTGTTTATTCTTTCACCTTTCTCAGGCAATCCCCAAAAGGTGTGGATACAATTGAGAATATCAAATACAAAATATTTCACAGACTGGGTATCGAGGCCATTGAATTTGAGCAGTGTGAGTTACGTTAGTCCCATAACCCGAATCCCAAATAATCGTCCGTCTTTCGAAATATATTGGTTGATAATAGTGTCTGAATTGATATTTTTCATTCAGTGTACATGTGGCAGTTTCATAATTTGCGAGAAAGGAAAAGAGATTGTAGAGCCGAAGAAGTTATATGTGTACATAGCGATTTTGAAAAATCCCCTGTCTTCTGGTTTCAGTGAATGCTGCCCCGAATAGCTTTACGGTTAGTTAGGACAGGACAGAAAGATGGAGGAAAAAATGTTTCAGATATGGTTGACATGGGCGCTATAATGTAAACATTGAACTTTGCTTGATTTTTCATTAAACAGGTGGTCGTGATTAGATCTAGTCACATAGTTACTACGTCACAAGTGGTGTAATTGCTTAGATCAGCAGAACCAACAAACCACACATTAAAGCGTACTTTGTATGCTTATATTCGCAAGCGTATTTCTTTAGTTCTAACGTAACGATTAAGCGCGTCCGACGAAAATTATCTAACATTCAAATCAACCTATGAAATTTGGTTAGGTGATGATTTATGAAACAACACATTATACCAAGCTAATTGAATTACCAGTATATTGGTGGCTACTTTTTGGAAGATGTGAGTCTCATCTAATTGCAACATTCTCATAAGTATAATCATTATTTTCAGGATATTAACTGTGAACAAGTATACACGTAGTGGGTTTTGCCGGAGGTGCCGGCTCTGAAAATAAATCAGTAGAAGAACCACATACAACTAAATTAGCTACTTACGGTTTTCGCCAGCTAAGTCACAAACCGAGTGTGTTCCGTGATTTGCGCGTTATTCGTTAAACTCTGCCACCGAGATCATCCGAAAAGAAGTATCGGTAGTCAACTCTTCAAATCAAGTTGAACTTTCTAATCCGTAACAACTCAAAGTATTAATTCAAACAATTTGCATCTAAAAATGTACTGTATTAAAATAGGATTATTTATGTTTTTTCTTGCAAAAGGCACTGAAAGCGAAAACGACCGACTAGTTCAACATCGCGAACTGCGGGATAAAAAAGACTTGGCTTTACTGGCAGAAATAGATAATATTTCCAGTAAATTGGACTATCGCCATCACGTAAGCCAGTCAACTTCTCTCGTACACGTCTCTAATATCTTGATCGTCATTTCGTTTATGGTGTTTTCTCATCTTTTGCAACTAATTTTCAGTCACAAAATGACACCCGGTCTAACTGGTCTTAGCTTAAAATCTCATCAGACTTAGATGGGAAAAGAAGTTTGGTGTGAAATGAAAGTGAATCGTGGAAATTTTGTGTACTTTACGCTAAGATTTCTTAACCTGTCTATCACTGAATCAACAAGTCACTACTGTAGTGTATGATGCAGTTTTCTAGATTAAAGAATCCACTTTCATTTTGATCTGAAATCTCATGGTTGCCACGTAGTGAATGCACTGTATGTGATGACCCGGCCTGATGAAGGTAAATGGTTCGAATGAGTATTCAATTGCTACTTGGTTTTGAGGAAACAACAAATAATCCCATTCAATTACAAGTATTCCGACAAAGGTTCTGTAAGTGCTGTCATATCGATCTCTGTCTATACACTCAGGGAGTCAGTGAAAAACTATGTGATCGACGATCCGTGGCATTCTTTAGAATATAAAGTAACCTGCATCACGCTTGACATTTGTCGGCTCAGCTCGGCTTATCTAGATAGGTCTTGAAAAGCTATACGTCATTGCTTAGTGATTGTGAGGGAGTTAACAATGTTACTATGAGGTAATCGTATTGCGCCCGTCATTTTAAATTGTGTTGTTGACAAGCAGTCAACTCACAGGAGACCAAATTGCAAAGAAACACGAACTGCTAAAACAGTATGCCCAGATGTAACAAGTGTTCTGTCTCGTAAACTCCGAAACCGCACCGAACACTCAGACGTCATATATATATATATATAGTCTTAAACAAGCTAAACATCAGCCACAATTGATAGCAGATTTCGCAGTTTCATGGAATTTCAAACATCCCCTTTCAGAAGTAAACGCTGGGTTTGAGTTTAGCTCTCGTTAGACACGTCAGTTGTGAATAGCTCTGCCACAAGCAAAAGTTGAATGTTAACCATGATTACACGCGACAGCCGTGTTAACGACCGCACCAATAAGCTCACATTTGGCAAGACTGATTTATAGCAAAGAGAGACAAAGTAACCGTCCTGCTATTTCTATTCAATGGTCCCACTACTAGGACTTTTTTCAGGTAAAACCCACAGTTGGGTCCCTTATAAATTAAAAAACTTGCCAAACCACTTATCATCAACACAATTTCAATACTGGGCTATAATTTCGGAGGATCCTAGCATGTACTGATTGACATTTCTGGCTACGGAAGCCTTCCATATAACAGCTGGTGGATTTCGTTAAACACAAATGGTTGGGTGGGTAAGTGAGTCCAGATGTGAAATGTCTGAGTTCACAGAGTGGCTGAGTGAACACTTGTCGCATCTGGGTTGTTACTTCTGCCGCTACCGAAACCGGAATTTTCTATATATGGTCTGTCGTTACTAATCAAAGAGAAGCTTTCGGTTCATCCAATATGACAGGAAGACCGATCCATAATCTTCCCTTTTTGTCAAACATCTCCACTGGTACATATCTTCGTTGTATTCGTGGTTCCTAATAGTGTTCCGGTGCGCTTAAAGCGATCATGTTCACCTCACGTCCAGATAACTTATATTTGGTTTCGATGAGCCAGAATTTCTAAAGCATAACTTATGGTCACGCGTGAAGTGTCACACAAACGATCGAATGCATTGGGAAATTAGTGGAACTGACAACCATGCTAGCTTAGAGGTCGGGAAGTGTCGAATGGAAACAGAATAGGGCGATACTAAACGGACTGGAAGTATTTCCAGGGTGCAGCTGTTAGCTCGATAGGCGAATTAGGATCCAGGTTATGAATTGTGTCTTGATGCGTTGGACACACTCCAGTAAGTGATCACAAACCACAGTAATCAATCATTACCTGTTCTACTCACTGAGATGCCAGTTTGTTTTCTGTATAACAGCTCACGTAACGTAACGATGAATATTAGTTGGTATCACAAGACTGGGAATGAAAGCTGGAAAACGCGGTAAAGTAGCAGTGTGGTAAAGCGAATGTAGAGGCTCCCTCTTGTCTCTCCATCAAGACAGCCTGTCTGCCGCTGAACACTCATCCAATTACACGAATGCTCCGTTACTGGCTTCCTAACTTGTTACAGAAGGGAGAAAGATTTATGCTTGTACCTGTCTTTGTATTGATCGAGAAAATTTATGTTAGACAGTTTGTAAATTTAGGAAGAAAGTAAGTAGAAGTAAATGAAAAGAAACTATTCTGAAGCTGCTGTGGTGCAATCATTTCATCAACAAACACTGAAACAAAATGGAACAACACTCTCTTAGACATACGCACTTTGTGACTCATTAGAATAGATTAGAATGGTAGTTATGGAACTTATAGTACAGTTTGTCTCTCGCGTATGTGTCGATCAGGCCTATAGAGCAGTTAGGTCTGCAAACTAACCTACTTATTCAATAACCTTAGGTACTATTCACTGTTTTTAGCAAGAGATGTGCTAGTGTATGACTAGGGGATTGGGCTATTTTTCGGGCCGGGATCAAGTCTCTGTTGGGGGTGTCTACAGTTAATTGGGAATTGACTCAATTCTGTTAGTCTCTTTGAGTAGGGGATTTTTCCGAACCTCAAAACTCTTTCAATGACCCATCCGTGAACACTTTTATTAAGTGCTAAACCTTCCTTAAGGTGGAGACGGGAGGCCTGTGTGTTCGAACTCAAGCGTGGGCGGACTATGAACATACTGGGAGGCACAAATTCCTCCTAAGAAGTTCAAGGTCAGTAAGGCCCTTTTAGTAATGGCTGCATAATTTGTAAACGAGAAAAGGTTGTCCGTCACGAGAATAAGTCGGTCTCGTTTATATGGTGATATGAGTAACTTTGTGTTGTCAAGGTAGTCATCATGATGGTGTCATGGCGAATGCACCCTTTTGCATACACTGGTAGTGAACGGCAACTTATATTCTACGGGCCACTGGTTTAAACAGCTGAATTCTGCCTGCACCGTAACCACGTATTTCAGGCGTTCTAGATCTCGTTAGAGTTTCTGTCATCGGCCTAGAGCAATATAGGTAATTTGGCGATACGGATTGGATCGATGTTGAACGCCGCCGTTAACAGGGGGACACACTGAAGACTGTCCATTCACATTGACGTCGAACTAACGGGCAGTTAGATCATCCACAAGCCACGTGCGAAAAATTTCAGCCGCACCCTAGTCGTGGATTTTTTGTAGCAAGACGGCGTGATCAACCTTGTACAGTGCTCTGAAAAAGTCAAGATAAATCACGTCACTCGCTAATCCCACATCAGCACTGGTCGTCCAAAAGTCACGAGCGATCACCAGCTTCGTAATGCATGACTATATCTTACGGAAGCCGTGCTGATACTTGGTGACACGTTTGAGGATTTCGGTCTTGACCTTGAGAGAGAGAGAGACATCCAGTGAACTTTGCAGCACATCTGAGATTACTAAAACCAACGCTATTGGTCGGTATTTTGCTGAGTCATTTCTGCATCCACCTTTGAAGGTAGATGTGATTGTAAATTGTTCCTTAAATTTCGGTAGGCAGTCTGTTGATAGGGGGCGATTGGAAAGTACTGGTATTGGTTCTAGTAACTTGATGGTACAGCGTTTCAGTAGGACGAAGCCATCAATTTTGAGACGGTTGACTGGTGAGCCTTTAAGTTCTCTAATTTCGTTTTGACTTGTGGTACTGGCATTTGGGGGGCGGCTATTTGAGTTAGGTTGCAGATGCAATTACATAGTGTATGCCTAGAATGTTCACCACCACTACAGCTTCATTGATGATTTCGCCAAGGGTTTGAAGTGTTAGAATTATAATCTTCCTCCTAATTATGCCGTAGAAAGGATTATGATTACATTCCTTAGTTGAGACGGACCGTGCTGATAAACCAAGCTGACCCTGCGTTAAAGCAGCTGTGGTGCGTTTTTTACCAGTTAACGTGCTCTCTTTGTTCCACGCTGGACAGTTCATTGTAATCAGACATCTGGTTTCACTACTTAGGCATCTCGGTGTTTGCTAGCTTGGGACACTTTACTGGAACGTGGTTACCAACACCATCATGGATTTCCACAAATCTTGGCCTGCCAGTGATGGCCTAGTTGGAATGTGATGATGGAGTCAGACCGTTCAACCTCGCTCAGTCGTGTAATTATGCCCGCAAAATTCGCATTATGATTGGCCTTCAGACCCAGCCTTTTGGGAATATGTTATTTAGCTCGATGTAAATAATCGGATTCAATTATCCCGTGATCGTCGTTACCAAGTGGAGTTTTGATTATTAGGCTCCTTATCATGTCAGCATCACTGGTAGGGATGTACCCAAGACAGGATGGTGCTTAATCCACTGACCACTTGGTATGATCATGGACATGCTGAAATTGTTCGGTTTCTATTACTGCCTTGAAACATACCTTTAGCAGATGAGTATGCCGCAGTACTGACTAGGCGGTTTTTAAAATACAGCTCCGGGTAAGTTAGGTCCCACCTCATAAAAGTTCATTTGAGTTCTGTATTAAAGTCTTGTATAGGAAGGGAGGAACTCGTTCACAGGTGGAATGAGCTTGTGTCTTAGACAAAAGACAAGTAGGAATGTTGCAGCTTTTATGGATCCCCCTGTCAGACAGCACACTTTGAGGGCATGAATGACTAGGTGACCACAGGTGTGTCACAAACAATCAGCACACGAGCACACACATAAAGATAATCAGACTTCCGACAAAGACTTACACGTACGTCAGTAACAGTTAAGAGAAAAACATAAATCTAGAGTCAACAAAAAGTAAAATATAGCGCACCTTGTGGATATCACATGAGAAGCTAGGTCCAAAATATGCAACATCTCTCTACACAGTACGACCGAACTTAAGTGGGAGGTTGGTGCCGTGTTCAAGACGAATGTCTACGAGTGTCAAGCAAACTTAGCAATTTGGTTAGATGGGAAATGGCTCACCAGTAGTACTACTCGCTTGCTGAAAATAACAATGAGTCAGAAGTGTGATACACAGGTCAAGAATTTCGTCCTTTCCGTCGCCGCGCGCAGTGTATGAACCGGATACAAAGCTGAAAAATGGGCCATGGACACCCTTTTGACCTGAAGTGGAAAGGTGTCACATGAGCAAACCAGCAATTTCACCGACGGAAATTTTGACCGAGCAGAGGGTCTGGCTGACGTTGATGGGGAATACGGCCCTTTGACCAGTGGTCAATCTGGTTGCTGACGCGTTTTCATAGTTGACTCCACCGTACGGTAGACAGTGTCTGTCGAATGGTCGTGCAACTATCAACCAATGAGACGCTCAGTTGTTGGTTGGTCAACAGAATGCATTTGAACAGAGAGAATTTCGTTTTACTTTCCCTTACTAGTAGACCACAGGATTCCGCGTGCTGGAACAATCACTTGGATAAACTGATGGGGCAGGTGGATCCATATATCCGATAAAGAAAGTAACGATATCGTTGGACAGAGTGTGAAATACACTGCCGCTTGGTGCTAAGTGTTGTAGTCGACTATGTACACCTTTATACGCCTGAGTATGTGAGCAGAAGAGTGGAGAGGTCCTCCAAAATTATGATTTCACACAGGTGCAGTATATTCGTAACACACACTTACAGCTAGAAAGTGCTTTGAAAATGTAGTCAAGTGAGTCCGCGTTCGACACACTGAGGTGAAGTAGCACGGAGGAAAGCAATGCAACCTTAATACGCTGAAATGTACATCCAGTCGCTGTAGCTAACTTCTATACATTGTTGGAAAGCTGTAGGTCATCACACAGACGTGCACAAGTGTTTCGGTTTTCCGGTATTCAACTTAAAGCTTAAACAACCTTTGATGATCAGTTCTAAGTAACTGAGTTTATTTCACGGTATGCTACTCATAAATTATTTCACACTGTTGATTATGATTCAGTAATTACAGGAAAGTATGCTGACGATCGCCAAAATATCATATGACTATTCTGTAAGTTTGCATTATTACCAGTTTCTAGATGTTTATGCACATGACTCATAAGTTACACTCTCGTTACGATGAACCTCACTAGACATTATGGTTGGCTAGTTGGAAAATCTGTACACATCAGGTTATGAATGTTGTGCTTACGGCTCGGTGGATAAGCCTTCATCTCAATTTGCCACAGATGCGATCAGTGAAAATATATCATTTTTTCACGCCATGCCTCAGTGTATAACTTTCCATGTGTCTTAGAAGGCAGGATTCTGACTTCTGAATACTGCACTGTGATGTGTTGATTGTCGTCAGACGATGCCAGAGATCCTGGTGAACGATTCACCCTCATTTGTAAGCGGCAAAAGAATCTGAAGCAAACAGAGGCAGAGAATTCTAAGTGGAATATTCTTGTGAGTTGTTATCACCGTCAGCGTTGGTCGTCTACGTACAAGGGAAATTACACAACTGTACAAAACTTTATAATGCAACCACATTCAATCTTCTGCTTAGTGAGTGGAGGTTAACGTGTCATTAACATCTAATGTAGACGGTGCAACTATTGGTGATGAAAAAAGCCCAGTGTTTTTTGTTGTTTCAACCAGGAGAGCAGTCCCAGTCACGGGGTGGGCGATCAGAGATAACAGGGCAGTTAATGTTTCCTCCTGAGGTGATCTGGCAATCTGCACACTGCTCGTGGGCAAATGTGGGTGTTTGATGGCAAAGTACTACTCAGCTGCGCCTGGTGTGGTGTCAGTGGCATAGTGATCAGCACTGATACCTCATGAAACCGTGGTCAGAGATCACTTCCCGGTCTTGCACTATTGACGAGCTCTAGCAAAGGCAAAACTTGGATCCGTTGCTTCTTCTCAAAAATGGCTGACTGAAAATTGTACGGTCAACAAAATAAAGAGTATCCTTTAGGCACACCCTAATACTTTCTCTTATGATGCATCTGAGTCCAATTTTCCGTGATCCATGAGTTACAAAAGTTCAGACAGGTCGTTTTATTATTGAGTAGAACAGAAAAAGCAACCAGTTCCGTCCAGGAGATTGACATGCCTGGGAGACCTTTTGTTGCAATCAGTTAAAAAGTGTCTCCAATAACACTTTAAAATTAGGCGTCTTTCAAATGGGTTTCAGATATTCTGACATGCATTAAGTTCAGTTAGCATGACGCTTAAAATATGTGTCCTTGACTTCAAATGAAGGAACCTATTCTTTGTAAGGGGTGGTTCTATAGTATTGGCTTACAGTGTCTTAGGTAGTCTTTAATGAGATAAACTGGAAAACACAGCAGCTTCTCGAAGCTCACCCTTTTATTTCGATTCAGAAGTTGGCCGGGATCAGATTTTGAACTGTTTTAGTGTACAGTAACACACATGGGAATCTAAGTGAAACCCTTAGTGCGATAGCGACAGATGTTTTACTTACATCACCACTAATGCGTTCGTACTGGACTGGTTTTCCCAGACTTTAAACCACTAAATGTGCTACTTGGCTTCTTGCAGATTTCTCGCTTATCCGTTTCAGGACTTGGATATAATTGTTCGCCAGTTGTACCAGTCGGTTCAGCAAGAATTGGAAGGACTGCGTACCGCTCGGAACACTTTGACATCCATACCCAAAAATCTGTCTGTGTTCACCGCAACCACAAAGTAAGTGTTGTGATTTGGTGTTCAGACTTTACTCTTTAAACTGGTCTAACTTTCTGACATCAGTTAACCGAATTCAACCATTAATAGAAGCGAAATACTTCAGTGTTGTTCATGAATTTGTATGTTGGTCTTCTAAATAACGACTTCATTTGTTGTTCGTTTTATTGGGCGGTTTTCTAAAACAAAGTAACCTTGCTTGGCGAAATTTTTCTCATCAACTAGAGCCTGTGATAAACGTCCCTGGAAATAACTTTAACTATTCACACCCATTACAAAATGCACATTCTCAAACTGTTTCTTACCAGCACGTTTGTTGGTTGTTTAAGTCGTCATTCGTACAACAACCGGCACATCGGGTGTACATTTCTGTCTAGTTATCTTCGCTATCTTCGGAACTTGCATATAGTCGCCGGTAAATTTGAAAACCGATTCGTGGAATATACATACACGTGTTTTTCCATTCACCGGATGGAGTATCTGCAGATAAAAACCAACTTATTAGGTAAACTAATTTTCCACTTGATCGTACTTGACCTGACAACTCCAGTTCCTTGATCGTGTTTGTAAAGGATAACTGCAAGTAAAGGATGCACTCATTTCTACCAGTCTAAGCAGTTAATTTCTTCACATTCCGAAAAGCCATTTGTCCGATTGCCAGTCGTAGTCATCTCATGGAGGAGCGCTTTACTCGGTCACTTGTGAAGCTATGGATTGCACATGCGATATCTCGCCTGTACTGAAATGAAAGTATCAGAAGCTTTTGGTTTAGTTTATCCTTTGAACTGACTGAATTGAACCCAACAGTTTTGCAGTCGAGTGTAGTTTGACTTGATGCAGTTTGTGTGTAGCACTTCTATTCGCCATCTCTAGCCTTATGACACCAATACTTTCAACTCTATGGAAACCGTGTGTTCCTTCTCTACCATACCAAGCATGGTTCTAACAGCAAGAAAACAATTTGAACAATCGTTAACAGTGTAAAGTGACCGTTTGACTAAATACGTGTGGCCTACTCGATTTAGTAAACAACCAGACCTGGCAATTCGAAACTTTTGGGCTGTTTTATCAGGTGAAGTGATGGAATTGTACATATCACCTGGCCAGTAGCCCAAACAGAAACTGATGCGGGTCTTTATGGGGGCCCTAAATCACTCATTATATGTGGGCCTATTCCACCGACCGTTCTTTAAGAAACTCCACGATGATAATGTAACTGTTAGTTGCGAACAAGCATGTAGGACATTAACATTTCGAGACACAACAACCCGCACCTCTCCGAACAAGGTAATTTAGTCATGCAAACTGAGTGCGTTGGTAGTAGGCTATGGTCAATACCAAATAATCTATTGAGTACTCGTGAAAATTATACCGGATCACAAATATTTCCAAATAATAGTATACTCGGTTCGGAAATCGGTAATTACTCACTTCAAAACCAGGAGCGGAGTCCAGCTTCACATCGCTGGGGGCTAAGTATTTATATATCTACTTCAACTCATTTCGGATGCCTACCACGCACAAGGGGCGCAGAAACACCTTACCGAGTGCAAATATTTAACCCTTCTATACTTATCTGAGAATAGAAAAACATTTTATCTGCTAATCTGTCGATTTCTTGTTACGTTGAACACTATCCGAAGACTTTCTTCAGAGATGTTGTCCTGTTTTCCAATAAGCGGTAACTCCAGATTCCTATTTGCTTCAAACCACCCCGTCCTTGCCGATATTTTAACCCCAAAACCTCAGCACTCATTAACAGAGCTAAGGTTTAAACCAGTGAACTCTCCGAGACAGCAGAGGATTTTCAAATTAAAAAAAGTGTTAACCGCTCATCAATATTCAAACGCCTTCATAAAAACAGGATTAAATACAGGTCAACTAAGAAGAAAACAAGAAAAGCAGACGTTTCTAATGTGCTGTGCAAATACCATCTTGTGAAGAACATCTGAAACATTTTGCCCCGTCTCCTCTGAGTGTGCCATCTGGACAGTATTTCAGTTAGGTACTGCAGTAGAACGACTGGTTACATCTAAATATTCAGTCTCTATAGGCGACCAGACAGATTGCACTTACGCAATTTAATGAGGTGAATGCAGTGCCTTTCAAAATGGGGGAACCAAGCTGGCTGTTGAAATTACGTCTTATTGAACACAAGAGGCACACACTTTTCTCTCCGAACTACTCACACCAACTTTGAAAGCTAGAGAAATATTCGGCTATCGCACTGCATACGCTGTCGGAAAATCACAAAGTATGTTTTAAGGAAGCTTGAGTGATTCATAAGAGTCTGACTTCTGACACAGAGCGGTGGTGTGCCGACGCTCTCAGCATTCACATTCAACACGCATACGTCAACAGCGACGATGGCAAATCCGTCTGCAGTGTGCCGTGTATTGTTAAATAACACCAGGCATACACGTTTCTTATCTAAATAACTCTCACTCCCACTTAATAGGCAAGAAATTCGACCAATCCGTCCAGACATCACGCGAGTTCACCCAGCTACAGCAAACCCCGTGTGACTTCCGCTGCTCTGTTAACATGTTTTCAGTTACAATACTGCTGATGCGGGCCACCTGAGGTCGCTGTAACGCTGAGTATTACAACTTGCACGTGACGCTGTATTCTTCTCAAGCTGGTATGCACATTTTACGGTCAGTCCCGGCAAATCAAACCACCATACTAGCGAAAGCACCGGAGTCAGGTGAAATCAGCTATCAGGGTAACTTCGTTGAAACAAACGACTTACAAATGTCAAAAAATGCATGACCTATTCTGCGTTTTCCATCGTGCGCTACTCTGTTGACTTGAGGTGCACATTGCTGTTTCTCTTTTCATATGATTCAGAACATAAGCTGTGTAGAACGCACGGTTTGCTATTCAGTAAACTAATTCAAATTGTGGAGTGCATTAAAGTGGAAGTGTACGCCCTCGACAACACTTTGGAATTCGCGGATGAAACCAATCTCTCGCTTTGGTCATGCACACACATACATGCATCATACAGTCAGCCGTTCCCTTGAGTAATCGGGGTTGTCGGACCAACCGTTCCTAGATCATTGTGAGATCTTCCGCTCAAGGGCCTTATCACTTTTCCGCTATAGAACTAATCAACGAAGCATACCAGTAATACAACACCGTTGGATTAGTCGAAAGTGATCCAACAATGTTAGTTATGAACCGTGAGCACAGCCACCCTCAGTTGGTACATCTGCTTGTGGTTCTTTGTGATCTTTACCACATTCGTCCGTTCAGATGGGACAAAATAGCCAAAAAATATATAGTCGTAATTCATTTTACCGCTTTGATTAGATAGAACTGGAACGTTTATGGGATTTGGAAAAGACCAAACTAAAAGACATATTTAGGCTTTAGCTGGGCTTGGATCACAGACAAGAGTAACATGCCCAGATGCAGCAGATGCTGTCACGAATCCAATCAGAACCTAGAATTTAACAGTCGGCTCTATCTTGCAATAATTCTTAGAAAAATCTAAGGGATACTAAATTTGCACGTAATTCTGAGATTTTCGTTGTAACGAGTTCAGTTAGAACGAGCACAAAACCTCGTTCTGTGGCACAGTGCCACTTCCGGACCAGAAACCTTCCTATTTATATCTATCTTTTCGTTATTTCGGCATTTTTTTTCATAGCGGAACTTCACCCTCTTTGCAATGGCTACGTTGTCATCCTTTGTATGTGGAGGTTTTCAAAAGCGGTTTCAGTCACTCTCCTTAAGACTTCTGGCTCTAGTATATGATCCGCTCCTTTAATGTTGAGCATTAGCTGCTAAAGAAAATCCGGTTCGTTCATATCATCTGTTCTCTCACAAGTGTCAACTAATACTGTCATAATCCGTCAGAAGAAACAGACGCGGTGGCCGGCTGAAATTAGCGAACCATAGATCTATTCAGCCGTCTAAAATTATGATCAAAAAATGTCATACATTTTCAGTCGACATCAACAGTGACCCTTATCTACAAGAATCACACTAACTGTGGGGCATCAAGGTCCCTTCATCTTAACCCTATCACTTTACATTTTCACAAATTTTGACTCACGATCTACCATGTCATCTAATCAAGATGGTGTGCTTGATGTTTCCAGTAAAACTACTATCAAAAGTGTTCTATCACTTGGTGACTCCAAGACATTGAAATAAGACGTGGTGTAGATTGAATGAAACAGCCAAATTATCATTTCCGAGTTAATATTAAGGCGTCTTGTTCGTTGGCATGTCGTGAATCTTACAATTACCATGCGTTTTTACTGTAAAATTCGAAACGGCAATTAAGTTTTAAAAAACAAAAGCCACCAACACTTTACAGCTTCCCGGTTAATTCCTACGCGCCAACAATGATCGTTCTTAGTCAGAGGAAACTTGACTATATGGAGTATGGCCGACTTAACAGCTTCGGGCAGACACGGTTGTGAAACATCTGGGCTCCGGCTACATTAGAACCAGTGGCAGAAACGACATGCCCAAATGCGCCAAGAGCTCTGTCAGCTGAGCTACAATGCCATGCTGAAAGCCAGGAAATTTCATATTTGTTCTCGGTCGTATACTTAATCAACTGTCATATTCAATCCTTCACTCAATGATCCAGATGATCGACTGCCCAGATGAAATTCCTCAGCCAGTTCACTCCGGAATCCACCGACTAGTCTGATGAACATTGAAATTGCATTGCTGATTAGCAATGCGATAGATGTCATATTTATCAGTAATTATCAGCAAAGCAAGTTCAGTTCCTCTCAGCGGCTTCTGTGGGTTTCGTGTTGAACTGTTTGAGAAACCACGTTTGGGCACTCACTTCCAGGATCAATTAACGGATTTCATGACACACACAGTTGGATATCCGACTGAGCTTCTGGCGTAGCTTCGTTGCTCAAATGATTGAGCATTTGACTTGTCTGGGCATAGTGCTTAGTCGGTTTGAATCTTGCCGATGTTCAGATATTTTGTTATTGAATCTTCTCTGAATAAACTACCAATTTTCTCCTGTTGTTCTTGGGAATTTCAAGAAGTTATCCGTGAATAAAAAATACGCTAGTTTCCTAACCACTAATTTTGTTTTCTATCTGACAATTATTCACTCATTCACTAAGTTATTGTAAAGATCGTTTCAAAATTTTAGAGAAGGAATTGAACGCTATGAACTCATGTTTCCCACATCTGAAAAGCGACAAGACTGGGAACGAACGGTGATTGAACTGAAGCGTCAGCTCAGTAAGTTGATAATTCACAAACAACCAAGTTGTGACCTAAATTTCCATGGTATGCACCAACTCATTTATGGCTAAGCCGCTGTGTGTGCGCACTCTTGAATGAATGATAGTTATCATGTTACGTGAAGCTTTGAGTGTTGTAACAACCTGAGAATATGAGTGCTTGATACAACTGTGAACACACTGCATACAAAAGTTGTTGACACAGCGAAGTGGATTTTTACCGGAAGGATGACGACCAAACGTCAACATGCCTGGTTATTCAGTTGTCGCCGTTTCAGTCACTTTCAAATTTAAACAATATCTGCTAGAATGTTCTTTAACTTAAGCATCATTTCTTATTCGGTATAGGCATAACAAATCATGAATACATGTCTGTCACCTGTTGTTCAGGATTTTATCAGTTTGATATAGTGCTCAACAGCGTTCAATTAGCAGGTCATTAAAAAGTGGCCTCCACAGAGACTGTGGACTAACTGCATATGACGAATTTGGGGGATCAGAAATGATGTCATTCTATATGGGGGATTTTGATGGACTGTTAATCCATTAAGGCAACCTGTCTCGCTGAATATGCCTGGGGAATAAAATTATGAACGTTATCATTCGAAATGTCTTCTGTGAAGAATTTTTCTCTAATGGGTGCCACACCATTGTCTAAGTTCATAGTTCCTAAACTGTTCATTGCAAAAACACTAGAGCGCTATCAACCAGATTAGACCAACAATCGTTTCCGGAATCCTGTGCGTCATCCTACACTATTACTTCCTTAAAGCATGTGACATTCCTGCACTCCGTGAGCTGCATCATAAAACTGTTCTAATACTACCAACCATTATACTTGATAGTCATATTTTTTTAATGATGATGTGATTTGTCCCGCATGACACCACTATGCGATGTTTCTTTGTTGCTTCATAAATATGTATAATCTGTCATAATTCAACCCTACTCTGCTCCGTTCACAGGTTCTGTCAAAAGAACATCAAAATTTAATGATGCTTTGGAAATCCCACGTACACTCCCTGGCATTCAGGTGATCTCCATACTGCTTTCAATAATGCTCACACGTGACAAAAGAGAACATATTCAATCCGATAGCTATCGAGCTATTTAGTGTACATATTTAGAGTAGCTAACCTCTACATGACGTCTTTACCTGAACGATCACCTTTCATTTTGGCACAAACCACGTTGAACGGTCTATGTGTAATAGTTCCACCAATATCGTTTGATACAGTACTAAACGAATAGTCTGCTGCACCGAATGTATCATTTCAGATCAGATATTAAACGGTCACAATCGTCTCAGGGTTGTGAACTACAAGGCATGATGTGAACATATTTCGGCCATCACATTATGCTTTGGTTGCTCACTTACACGTCACATTTGCAATCATTTTGGCTGTGACCATTTCATCGTCAGTTCAAACCTTCGTAATGATAATTTATGCATACACAGATACAGGCTTCTGGTACCCATACGTACCCATTAGCGTTCGGTTCAGACACTATTTTATATATATATATATATACATATATATACATATATATATATATATAGATGTCAACCGCTTTGATGCTTTAGTCTGGATAGGGAGAATATCAAACATTTTATTGTGAAAATACTTCACTTGTTGCTGTGTTATCTTGAAGTTATCTTGCAACTTTAAGTAAATTATGTAACAAAGAGCGTCCACTTTGGTATTCCTGTTTGGTGTGGAACAAGCGAAATTATGTGCACACGATACACGTGCGTAAATGCTGCGTTGATAGTAGACAGTTACACTTTCATACTACCATAAGCAACTCAAGAACCTACGATACATACTTATTCTAAATCGTTTGGTAGACATTTATACATAGACTTCTAGCTACCCAGTAAAACAGTGGATATTATAATTTAACCGTTACCTCAGTAAGGTAATAAGCTGAAGAACCACAGACAGCAGTGACATAACGAAGTCTTAGACTGTCGGAACAAACAGAACAATGGGCAGTAGGCAGTTGAAGGGCTGCTGTCCATGTTACTTGAAAGGAGACAAACCCTGATCAACGACCAAGAATGTTCTTGTGGAAAATTCAGGGCGAAGGTTGAGTTGAAGAAAGACTTTACGGAGCTCGATATTTTTCCGTCATTTTCCAAAGAGCTGACAAATGTAGAAACACATCTATGTAACAGGTGGGAAGAAACGGCTCAACATACAGACAAATAACATATGCGGTGCTAGGCGGTGGACACACATATCAACCGGCTAGCTGGAATAAGAAATAGCGTCCAATGATTAATTCCCATAGTATTCCGATAAATCCGCTTGCACTACCGTCGCTAAACAATGACAATGAATTCCCTTACGCAGTTCAAGCGCTTAAATCGGAACGGTTAAGTAAAATCTTTTGGAAACACTTTTAAACCTCTAGGCACTAATTTTTCCGGGTTCGGCCCCCTAGTTTCTAAACGAGGTTCAAATTGCCACCTCTGGCAGCAAACTACTCAGTGCTGAACAAGGTAAACAACTTCATATGGGCAAACAGTCGCATGGCTTGTGTCTTATTTTGTGTGCTCTCATTTGCCGTTTTTATTACTCGTGCTTATAGCTCCATAACTTGACCGTGTGTTAGTTAGTTAAACTTCTCATCTATGTCTGCCTTTCCTGGATGTGTGAGTTGTGTGATCCTGATTTCAAGCATCATCTGCCGTTGGTGTGTCTCCCCTCTGCCATTAGATAGCGTTATAGGCAGGAATAACCATGTTACAAAATAAATATTTACTTATGGAGACCCACAGGAGAAGTAACCTGAATCTTGCTTCTTAGCTATTGCTCAGATCACTGCGGTTCATCGCGCGCATACAACATTCCTCAACTCTGTTTCCAAATGTTTTAAACTCTGAATCCACAACTAGAGTGTGCACCGCTGCACAATATTCGTCGAATGGCGATTAGGAGTACATTAAGGCATTACACTCATACGTTGGATGGTTTATCGATTCGTCTTTTTGGAAAAGCAAACAACACTTTCAGAACAAATGTGTGTAGACTGTTAGATACATTGATATTTAGTGCGATACAACAGGTTGCTTTGTGACTGGTCACACTGTATCGATGCAAACCGATTACGGTATGCACTTCCCTATAAGCGTGACCTTCAGTAAACGTGATCCGGAAGAAATTTGACTAATTATTGGAAAAACAACACAAGAATTAAATATGGTTTTTGTCTGTCCGCCTCGCTGCAATTTCGTTTGCAATTTTCAGCCAGATTTATTTTCCTTCGGTCTTCCATAACGCCATTATTTCTTGTCAGTTAGCTAGTCCGGTTTTCATCATCGTCATTCGAAGAACAGTACATGTTTCATAGTGTTCTTCAATATAATTTCCTTCACTTTGGCCCCATACTTATAAAAGTGCACACACGAGTATGCGTCCATTCCAGTAATCATTACAAAAATCGCCCAGCTCTGTTGGCACGGCATTCAGTATGACCTCAACTGAGTTGACTGATGTGAATACCAAGATTAAAAGTGTGCAAAGTTCCAGGCAATAAAAACTTGTCTTATACAGCTGTTGCTAGTAAACCGCAGTGAATTACAAAAATCCCCATCTGTAATGTAGCTTAAAGAAGTGGTCGGATTCTTTGTGCGTTTCTCCTAAAGTTTTGAATTGTGTGTCCCAAAAGCCGGCAATAGGACGACTACATTCTTACATAGAGTGTATTTCATCCCGTAATGAAAACAAACAGTTACACTCTTGACAAAACTGTTATTATCCGTCCAAACAAGTCGTTACGGAAACCAACTAATTCTTGAATTGTTCGCACAAGCATCAAATCAACAATTGAGAAGGCTCTTTTTCTCGTATCGTCACTGTTTGTTAAACAGATAGAACGGAAATGGATGATTTTTGTTGATCATTTTTTGATGACTCAGGGAATGAAATTCTTGACATTTCATCTATATTATCTGATGGATGGGTTTGTTTCTTTATATAATTTGATAACAGTAAACAAAAAAATCATAGACTTCATTTGACCTACTGCTGGGGTCCATCAGTCGGACAAATATTTGTTCGATTTTAAGCCTCCCTCATAATGCCTATGAAGTGGTGGGTTTCAGTGAAACTCTATTTGATTCAAAGCTAACGTGGTGGGTTTTTCAGTTCTAACGATTCATTTCAGTCTAGTATAATCAGCATAGTGTTCACTGTATTTGCTCTAAAGTTTCAAGGATGGGTGTTGATGGTTCAGTTATAGCACTCCAACAAAAAACTTGTCTGATTACCTTTTTAGGGAATGGAACAGCCAAAGCCATGGATTGGCCTTATGAGTTGAACCTATGAAGAAGAAATATTCGACATGGGAACATGCATTGTTTGACTGGACATCGCGCTTTTATTGCTGTTACTCAACGCACCTGCCAGCCCGATTCAATGATGTTTTTTTTACTCCCCAGAAAGTTGGCTGCAGATGAACCAACTCAGACTGTTTTTCATTCTCTTCGTTTTTCTATCTAGCTTTCGTGTGCAGCTGTTGTGGAGGTGGCCCAGCTGACGAAGACTACGCCCAGAGACGTGTGGATATGTGCCGCGGATGGCTACACCGGTTACCTTTGCCTTCTGACGCTTCATCCAAAGCCTATGATCGCTCTGAACATTCCGCTTGCCGGCTGTAATTCGCGTATCACCTGCATTTGCGCCGTACCCGGATGCCCGAACCCAAATCCTAGAAGGTGATGGGCCATCTTATAAGCCAAAGTGATGTAGCAAACAGTTGGACTCATAAGAACATTAATTGCAGAAATCTGCTCACCCTCGTTCATAGTATTGTGATTTGCTTATAGAATGCTACAAGTCACGAACAGTGCGATTTTCAGGCGGATTCAGGTGACCGTAGTCTTGCACCTCAATTTACTATGTGGTTAACACTGTATCCCCTGAAATCGACGACTGTCAACAATGTTCGTCGTTCTTCTCATCTACTATTGAATTGAGAGCGGTTTTCCCAGCTGTTGTACGCATTTAGGTAATCAACCATTTCTTTCTGGATCATCTTCCAAGCACCTCTGTCAGTTTAGTTTCACTACAGTTTCTGCAGGGCGATTATATACTCGTTACTTATAACATTTATGAATAATGAAAATCACAGACGCAGCCAGCTGCTGTTTTTGCTTTCAATGATGCAGCGAAGTGCAATCGGATGCACTATGCAATACTGGTTTGTCGGGTTCTCTCGTGCAGTTGACTAATTTGTGCCATTTTTGGTTTTTGCTGTTTGTTATCACGGCCACTTTACGTCTTGAATAGGCAGCACATACAGGGTGCTCTGTGCAAATATGGTATATAATCTATTACGATCGGCTAATCGTTTGAGTCTGGAAGGCATCCACATGGCAAGTTCACCTTTCTACGTCATCATTACCCATAATTCACCATGTTTTATACACGTTTGTCACGCTACAGACTTGATATTGCTGAAAATGAGAGGGCTCAACATTGGAACTATTAACTGTTTTCTTCTCCCGTTGACTCTGTGACCTTCAGTTTGCGCCCAACTCCTTTCTTCTTTGAACTCAGTATGTAGACTTACAAAATTAATATTCGATGCATTGAAAAACCACAGAGGCTTTTATTCAGCAGTGATGCAGTCTGTATGATCACCCACTAGTCAACCCGTCTGTTATCTCATATGAGTTATTCAAGCATATCTACTGATTCCTCATTCATCTTCGGGTTTACTTATTCACTCCAACATGTAAAAGACGGCAACAACTTCGGTCGTCATCCAGAAGGTGCATATCTAACGTGCATTTCTGGAGAAGGTTCAGTGGATAAAATATAGCCAGATTGCCCAACATTTCCTTCTGATTTCGAGCATTCACAAAGTCAGTAAAGTTATCGACAAGTGAAGCTAAACACAGCTGAGTTGTTTGAACAATTCGTTAAAATGATCCATGTAAGTACGATATTATTTTCTTATGCCAGTTCTCGATACGGCTGCTCGAAAGCCAGTTCTATCCAAGAATTGTCTCTGCGAAGCACATGCACCCCTAGTAAACTCGGCATCTTACAGGGTAATAGAGATATGTTACACTCACCATTGTACTTCATCCGCAACGTCGTCTCACTCCAAAATATAAGTAAGGATTACGATATCCGTTTGTTATCTAGTTCAAAGACCCAGCTGTTCTCGGATTAGTAATAGGAACGCAGATCCTTGGTCTCCGATCACCGTTGTTTCTGCCTGTCACTTACCAGTAACTCGCAACAAATTGGTCTATCTCTTGAGTAAATGCCACATCACATCCGTGTTTGTACTGTTGTTCTCCTGACACCCTAAATGTTAACAGTGTACACTTTGTAATGGTCAGGATCTGTCACCACTGTGTCGATATAACTTCTGTCATACCTTAACTTATCAATGTAAACGTTGGCTGCAGAATGAAACCATAGGAGAGCCAGATACTGAAAGTAGGACGTATTTACAAAAAATTGACAGGATGGCTGTGCGCATCCGTAGAATGGCTGCTCCGTTCCCGGACAGTTTGCCCACTTTCTAAGTGTAAGTATTAGAGATGACTGAAGTTACGTTTTTTTTTGACAGGTACTTGTTTTATTAGTACTTTAATGGCTCACCGTTTAATGCATTTATGCAGAGTTTCCGGAAGTCACGGTATAGGCAGCAATCATCCACGGCTGGTGATGGATAACGTTCGTTCAAACATGCAGCGAATTTTGAAATCCAAATCTGAAGAACCGGAAAGTATTGCTGTGGGAGATAGTGATACGGTTATTATCACTGAGAAAGTGTTTCCGTTGAAAAAGCTAGCTTCGGAGGCCATGACCAGGTCTTTTGTGGATGTGAACGATAGTTCCACAGAGAGCATCCGCATAGCTCAACCATACATTAGTAATACGGAAGATAAAACTGATCGATTAACTCTGAGCAGTTCAATGATTGTGAATGTGCAGAAGAGGATGGAATCTGACGGTGGCATTCCGCAGGAAACGGAAAAGAAAAGCTCGAAAGAAGAGCTAGGTGAATCTCCCTTAAATATACCCACATTTGAAATTGACGAGGAAGCCACGAAATTCCTTGCGGAGCTAATTTCTGATGAAGCAGAGAACCCTGGTTCAGAAAATACAGATTCTAGCGATGCAAGTGAAACAGAACGTGACGTACAAGAGGAGAGTACGACAAACCACAGCACTCCGGGAGCGTCAAAGAGCAACACAAGTTCAGGTGATCAAACGTCGGATCAAAGCGGTGAGTGAGCAGTCCTGTATTTTCAAGAATGACATCGAGAGAGACACCATTTGACACTGAGCATGTGTCTCACTAGGAGTATTGCAATTGTGGCTTACTAACCGGTCAGAATGGAAACTTTTGTTCTTTAGCCGAACAATTCAGTAGTGTACAATACGGATTGAAATTCGTTGGGGGAGAATTTGAAAATATCTCATTTCGCATGATAGCTTAAGATACACTGTCAGTTTAGAATATCACCCCAAAGTGTATTGAACTGTTACAAGCATACCCTATCCACCAGTTATGGTGTTACAACCCACCAATCCTGGTTTTACAATTATATGCTGTCCTATGTAGGGCACATAAATTAGTTGTTTTGTTTTAACATTGGCCGGTTTGGTTATTTATTGTGTTATTCTTTTGTATGCTTTACTCGTTAGATAGCCTGGAAGAGATAGTCAGATAGCAATCGAAATTTCAATAGTAAGGCGTGTTACCAAGCCATTCAAAAAATCTGATCGCTGTGGTTGTTCACAATAGTGAGTTATCTTCCCTTTATTGACACTTCTAAGTAGAAGTCCAGTATACTTAAACCCGTGGATAACAATTGTATTTTAGAAAAGTTTTGAATGTAATATGCCTGCCCGTCGATTTGACAGAGTGACTTGTCGATGGTTGTCCAAGCTAATAGTCCACCGCACACCCTATTAGTCGGTGTAACCTGACCTGGCCTGTTTTAACAGCCGCTTGTTTTTTCGTTTGTTTGGCTTGCGTGCAATCGTCGTCATTAATCGAGCAGCTTCCTCACAGATATTCAACCGCTGTTTTCGTTTACTACACGCCACAGGACTTTGGAAAATTCTCAAATCATGTGCAGATTACCTGAATAGTAGTCACACACGATTATCACCGAATCTTTCAAAGTGATTATTCGTCATGTCTTACTCTTCTACCAAGTAGACAACACAACTGCCTGTTGGTGATTCGTTGAACATTCAGCAGTCTCCGTTTATAAGTCTTTCTAAGACTCTGGGTGCGTTCACAGCATCATGCGCTCTCAATGCATGGTACAAGCAACAGCTGCACAATCTGGTCATTCATCAATGATTTCATCAGTCAGTAAGACGCATCGTCTACCACCATGGACTTTTATTACCTACGTGATAAGATCACCACGCACCCAATTCGAACATTCACACCGCTGATTGTGGTTGTCCTTATGCACCTGAATAATGCGATTAAGTTTTTCCACTGGTGTGCAAATGTCCAGGTGAACAGTGAAAAGCTGTTCAAATGAATTAAAAACGGAATGTGTGTTCAACTGTGTGCACCAGTTTGGCACTGATATTCCAATTCCAAATAAGCATGTGATTTAACGTTCTTTCGGCTACTTTGCTGCGTTTGTCGGTGTGTATCCGTTCCTAATAGAGCTGTGTGGAACTTAGCAAGCAGTTCGCTCTCCAGATTCAGTCGTGTTAGGTGCTTTAATTTAAAAGATATGCTAACCACAAGTTGGTAAAATAGCATACTTTTTATGGTACAGTATGTCACGATATCACTTTCGCGTGTTACTGGATTAAGTTAAGAAGTCCTAAGGGAATTTTCTAAGTTCCAACCACAAACGGGGTAGAAAGGTTGACGTGCACATGAGTGAGGTTGACAGACACAGGAATAGTTTGACTATTATGGAAGGAGAGCACGCAGGTGATTGGCCGGATGCATGGAGTAAATGAGACTAAAATGTCTGCATCCGGCTTTCAGGCTGACAGGGATGCAGCTTAAGTGGTGAACACTGAGTACGTGGGTCTCCTCTTACGACGTAGGCGGCAGATTTTCACAACTGACAGGGTGTGTTACCTTTAGCAAACTTCCTCACCAGGTTCATGGTCGGGATCATTATTTTACGACTCAAGCATGTTCAACTAATTGTCCTTCCGTTGCTGAGGCCACGAATACATAAAAAGCTGAACGGCCACCTCTCGTGGGCATGAGTAGTGTTGACTTGGCTTGACAAAAAAGTTGAACAACGCAGTCAGCGTGAAGTCGCCGCACACAGATACCGATTTGGTTCACATCTGGTAGACAGTGGAATAATCGATTGAAGGTTATGTGTAAGAGAGGAAGAAAAAATGATAGCCTGCTGAATGACTGGCATTCATCACCGACCACGTGAGCGATCGGCACCGAGAGGCAAGCAACACCAAGGCCGAGTTAGCGAACGAGTGGCACGTCGGGTTAACCATGATATGGGCTCAGGCTTATAGATTCCTGCAGGGGAAATAAAAATTATGCGTACCATGTCAGGTAGGACAATGACAGCCTGTGCACTTGCGAGGCATTTAATGTGGTCCACAGAATCCTCAAAGAACAGAAAACGCAGTGGCAGAGGGGTTGAAACTGAATAGCACAACTGGTCAGTTTAGTTCTCTAGCAGATATCTGTCGGAAAATATTGGCGAAATGAAATGGAGGGACTTCGTGCATCCATTAACGGTTTTCCATTGCGAATTGATTGGCCGGTTCACCATAAATCACACTACTCACGCGGAGTGGTTCGTTTCGCCTGACTCACGTCCAGATCGCCCAGGTGGGTTTGAAATGTTTTTCATCTGAACCGAACTATCTGCTCAGGCTAGTAGATCACATTCGACCGATCACTTTGAGCGTCCAAGTGGTGCACTCATCCGACAAGACAGCTGTCACTAGGCCATTTGGGTGATTACTGCCTTGGTACCCGAGACAGAGCTCGTCCGACCTATCCGGCCGTTCGGACGACGACGACGACAACAACCAAAGACTGTCAATCTGAGGGGACCGCTGATGTACCCACTGATCAAACCGGTCCGTCTGGACTGTTGTCCATGTATCCCGTACCTCGTAAGAGGAGATCCACGTACTCAGTGTTCACCACTTAAGCTGCATCCCTGTCAGCCTGAAAGCCGGATGCAGACATTTTAGTCTCATTTACTCCATGCATCCGGCCAATCACCTGCGTGCTCTCCTTCCATAATAGTCAAACTATTCCTGTGTCTGTCAACCTCACTCATGTGCACGTCAACCTTTCTACCCCGTTTGTGGTTGGAACTTAGAAAATTCCCTTAGGACTTCTTAACTTAATCCAGTAACACGCGAAAGTGATCCCAAAATGTCCGAACCAGTGTCACGTGTCTGGCCACGGGACAATAGCGACGTTGTGTGATATCTGAAACAGGTCAGTGCCCGATTGCTGCGGTCTTCAAATTTTGCGTTCCATGTTCGGCTCTTTATTGTCTCGGGTCTAATATTCAGTTTCACCGAAGATGGATTCGCAACACGCGAAACAGGATCAATATTTTCCGGATCAGGTTGCCAAGCTCAACGGGTAAAAGTGTAAAGACGACTGAGAGCATCTGCCGCAAATAGGGGGCTTCCGACTCTATCTTCTCTCTCGATGGTAATATAAACTTGGAAACAATGTTTTAATGATGCATTTCTGAATGAACCTGCTGACATATGTGCCTTGTTGTGGTATCTAAGACCATAGGTGTGACGACCAACGTTTAACGAAATGGAATGGGCAAATTCGGGTTTCGATCGGATTACAATTGTATATCTTATACGTCCTCAATTTTTGCGTTTGTAATTAAATAGTTCTCACCAATAGAACGCACTACATGCAGTCAGAATAGCCATGGAATGCAAATAACTGAACCGACCGTATGCATAATTAAGTCGACTTTCACCGACGGTGCCCAGAAGGCCGGTTGATGACATGAATATTCAGTAATAAATTCTATGAGATTGAATAGAGCTTGGTAGTGGTGAATAGTTGTGATTAGTGAACAGTCATAATAAACTGAACACTGATGGTCAGATAACTTCTAACAATACATCTAACAATCGTCAGTCACATACAGGAAGAGATTGTCAGATGATCATAGGAGGTTCGTAAAACTTAAAAGTCTATGTTGATCAACTTTGTGGAGAGGGATAAACGGAATGGTTGCTACTGGGTGCTTTACACATCAAAATCGATGGGACTTTTACGGAACAATTAAACACGCATCAAGCTATATATTAGCGTAAGTTTCTTCCGTTGGCCTTGCACTCCTGATTTGGAAATGAAACCGAATTAATTCCATCCATCTAAACCCCTTCGTAAGGGCATCATATTTTAACGTGGGTTAAGATTTTGTTAGATCAAAGTTTACAACAGTCGGTATAACAGATTCACATTTATTCATGATGATTTTTTATCGGGACCTCTACGTTGTATTTGTACGTCTGCAAGCCCTACGTGGACGGAGTCGTACTTTTGCATCAATACACACCTGTGGTGGACTGTTATATCGTGGACTACCACACTTAACGAAACCCGTACCACAGTTATGAACACGATCGGTTATACCTTGTGTAGTCGACCTGATAGTGCATGGTGACTGTGGCTGTTTGGGTAGACGTGATGAAACTCTACTCAAAAGTGTCCATTCGTTCACTTTGAGACGTTTTTGACCTCAGACGTGTTCATCAACAGTTCACTTGCTTTTTAAACAGTTTGATTACGGACAGCTCTCGATATTCAGTTGTAACCACAACTGCATTAACGACTTTGTGATTGAAGTGTGGTATTATAGCCTACGCCTAAAAGACGTGGTTCGTCACATCCTGCGTTGTTCCGGCCACGTTGTCAGCCTGTTCGTTAGTGATCACTACTCGTTCCATAAATAATATTAGTATTATCCGGATACTGGTCTGTTTACCTTTCTTGTGTATTCCAAACGCACAGAATCTCTCAGCTACCTTATTTGAGCCTAAATTCTACCATGTTGATCATGCTGCTGCACTATGTCGTTAACTGGCTACAACAGTTGGAGGACGCGGGAAACTTCAACTCAAACGTCTTATAGTGTTAGCTGTTAACACTGAACAGGGAATTGAGTTACTATAGCCTATCGATCACAGTTAGCCGAACGCGCTGAGCAAAACACCCTTGCGTGCAAAATGTTAAGATACGCCGAGTCACGAAATCCGACGACGGCCTTCCATAGGCCATGCTGTTTGATGTTGGAGGTTGTCAGTACATTTACGAAAGACATCGTGGTTTCATGCATCTATGTCCCTGTTAGGTGGAGGTAGGTAAGAATTATTCCACACAACTCCCGCAATCCACAGCCATATTTGTGCTTACATACGGTGTACGTAGAACCGTAATCTCAAATCACTTGTGGTGGCATTTGTCTCAGTTCCCTTTGGCTTAAGTCATTTTAATATGCTAACTAGAATGTGGGTCTCTCTGGTCCCATATGATAAGCCCCCACAATTGTGTTCTTAGTCGGGTTCAAACAGCAGGCAGGAGTACACACCGTATTGTTACAATTAAAATCGGTAGCATCATCGTCTAGTGCGTGAGCGAGTCAGTTGAAGGAGCGACTAATCAGAGCACAGCTTGAGTCTTAGCGCAAATGTGGGGCACACAGTCGGCCTTGATGCGTATACGACACTCGCGTCTCCCAAGAATGATGTCCTGTTGTAGACAACCAGCTTGGACGCTTATTCGCCTATCAGTGTGCACTATGTCTGCTCCCGGGTAGGTACACATAGAGCGGAAAATTTTCAAGCTACTACTATTGAGACTTTAGAAGTCACACATGGAACACTACCCTTTGACGGCCACTTCTGGCCAATCTATTAACCACCCGATTTATTGTACGCACTGATCAGGGAATTTACAACTGTCTTTGCTGGGCTTAAGTTTAGTCATGGTATCAGTGAAATGGAAGTTTCATCTTGCGTCACTTACAAATCTATGATTGTCTAGTAGAAGGTCGGGGACTTTATGGTTGCTGGCTTCCACGTTTTGCGTTCGGAGATTAATCGACTACCATTGTTGAGCTGATTTTAGTGGAAAAAATCGATCGTTCCTTAAGATTACAACGGTGAATCCATCTGCTTCTGGACAGACACAGTACAGCCTGTATCAGTTTTTAGTTTCTGCGACGACTTTTGAACACCGAAATCCTGAAATGTAATTATCGACAAAACAGCCCCATCAATTGGACTACAAGTGACGGACAGTAGGAGACATAATGGCACGCGGAGCCAGGGTCACATGGTCAGTCATTCGAGGCTAACTTTTCTGTAGTGCCATGAAAAGTTCCATGTTTGAACAACAAACAGCAGATGGTTCGTGATAAACTTCCTACATGCACGACATACCATCTGATTTAACTAAAGGAGCACACGGATAACACTGAACAATCTTTCACCGGAGAATAGTTTCGCTATACGTCTTTTTGTTGTCATGGGCTGCTGAAACAGTTCACCACAAATCACATTAGGTGAGTGTGATCAGAAGGTGTGGAATGAAACAATGGTTTATCATCATTTTGCAGCCAGCTTGTTTGTCAGACTCGAATCACATAGCAAAAATGTGCAACCAACTTGACAGCAAGATCAGGGCATTACACCTCATGTCTGAACTCAGATGCTTCAAAGGGGCAAGAACCACAGAGATAACTATTTCTACGGTTTATATCACGAAAGTGGTCGATAATCTAACATGAATGGTTCAATAGATTTCAGGAGCATGAGTTGATAATGTGTTTCATCGATAAAAGTGCCGGTTTTTCCTAATAAAGATTGCAGGTGTTCCCACAAGGTGTTTATGAGTTTTCTTCCAAGTGGTGGATCTATGTTTGCCCCCAAGAAACACACCGACTCGAAACGAAAATTTACATCCTGCGTAACGCTAAACGAACCTCTTTCGTCGTTGTAAACCCCTTATGTTACAGACAATAAATCAACACTCCCTTAACCAATAACTTATCGTATTTTCACTGGTACAAGTCGATTTATCACATAAAATATACAAGTACAACAAGCTATGTCGCAATTATTTGTAATTTACGCCCGTCTGTCATAATAATTTCTTCTCTACCTTTCGCTTTTGCAAAATCCTGCGTACTTAGTGTGCTCAACTTTTACCTACTCAATTGGAACCAGTGTGAATAAATTGATTACGTAGAATTACTTCCTAAGACCGCAATAAAGTTGAGGAATAGTGTCAAGCCTACTGTTTGTTGGCTATGTACATTTTCTGGGCTACAAAAGACGAAATTTCGAAGTTCTCGTGAGTGTGTGTAGAGTTTGTGTGTGCTTGATAAAGTGCTTAATCTCTGTGTTACGCTTACTGATTATTGCTGCGCATTTGTCTATTCAAAATCCAGTCTCTCTGAATAAACTTTTTTCCAAGTGCATAAAAATCACCTGGCATGATCTTCATTTTAAGTGGAATGTCTTTCAAACTACATACGTAGATAGCTTGATCTTTAAGCATTGTATAATATGCAACTGTCATTTAACTTAGGCTAATCGCTATTGCTGTATTTTATCAAACACGAATGACGTAGCTAAACACTCAAAACCGAATTCTACTTTTTACCAATCTAGAGCAAACGCGGAATGTGAAAAGTTTTCGGCTAATGGATCCGTTCCGTTCGACAATGTGGTTGGGAACGGAAGAAGGAAGGTAGGTTAGAAAACCAGGTTTTCTTCTCTCTACTGAGGTCACATATGCATGCATCTGGAAAAGTGAATCGATCAAACTTGACCAGCAATGGTCGTTCATATCTCGTTTTTACATAATTATGCTGATGATGGCTAAAGAGCACACAAAACTATTGATGTTCTGTTTGGCAAAGAAGAGTCTCTGTCACAAAGTCGTAAATCGCTACATTTTATACATCTCATAGGTTTTGATAGCCTGTAGATTGCCATGACTCAAAAACAATGCCTTGAATATTATCGATCATGTGTTGGGTTATCTGCAAAGTCAGCGTAACTTACGGAACACTGGCTTGGAATTCGCAAGGAAACTACATTGGGATTGCTGACTTACCCTCAAGTGTGACTCAGTTGTTTACGTGTGATCACGAATTCCTTGAAAATGTAAACGTCTGAGCAGTTAATGCTTGAGCATACACACTCATGGATGTTCGCAGCTAGATGTTCATCTGATCTATCTGTTTAATGTTTCATTACATGTGGCATTTAATTTTGCTGTCATTTGTTTTCATTTCATGGTCATATTTTGTCACATGACTTTGCGGAAGTATTGTAGTGAGGAGATACGGCCGCATCATACTACTCATACCACTATTCAGTAGCAGCATGGATCGAGATGATCGCGTGATAACTACGTCAGAGATACGGGATGGATCGTTGGAGGGCAGAATGACATATAATGGCTTTCGCTACATGACGGAACTGAGACATGGTGTNCTACAGTAGTATGGGTACGGAATTGTGATTTAAATTCGCCACAAATGATGCTAATGGTGCTGGTGATGATGATAATGATGGTGACAATGATCAGATTAGTTCTGACATACTTACGCGTATTTGTCCGTATTAGCAATATGAGATTATCAATTCCATAGTTGGTCAGATTAGAAGGATAGATGGCATCCTGTCCCGAACGATTTTTCAAACATATAACACAAAATATCTGATATCACATTTTGGTATTTTTTTCGATAAACCATCCTATGTAATTGTTAGTGAACGTCGGTTGTTTGTCTTTTATTGCAGCATATTTATTTTTTATGCCACCGACAACATCAAAACCAATAGACGAAGACAACGAATCACTTTGTCCTCTGCAATCAACAGCATTCTCCATCTGGATGTGCGAATTTTCATTGCGTGTATAAACGGAGATTTTTTGGTCTATGATCGAAATTCAGGTAGGAGCAAATCACAACTGGCTGGTTGCCTGGTGTCGTTTCAAACGTGGTCTTTGATTGGTTGGCCGCAGGGATTTTGAAATATTCGGCTAGTTATTGTCTGTCCGTCAAATGATTAGCATTCCAACAGGTGTTCCAACATTTCGATTTTTAACCTTATTTGTCTGAACAGTTGCGCACACTGAACCTTCAAAATATGGTCTCCATTTCCATCTTCGTGAGTGGGATCGCTTACAGATGATTCCGCAGTTATCTGAAACTTGACTGAAATTAGTCTAGGGCTTATTACAGGAATTGTTCTTAACCAATTCTAATGAAATCCACTTATAAGAGGTTTAACTTGAAATAGGCCCTGTTTGTCAATTCTCATTCTGTCCTCTTTCCAAATGCATAGAAAGCATCCTCTGATCAGTCCAGCACAATGTGCAATCAAGGCCTAGTCTATATCGGAGCAATAACACTAGTAAACTGTCAAAAACATGCAGAAGCAATTTCTTAATATTCAACAGCTATATCTTAGGACACTGGAGGACGGGGTTGTCTCCAAACACCAGAGAGAAAACCACATAAGTCTCCCTTTCAGATATACACACAGGCAAATAGTAGTATTTAATATTTACGTATCTCAAGTCTTTCTAATTTTAAGTCTTGTTAGACAACTCTCAACACAAGTGTAATATTTCGTGCGCCCCTGAGAACCCTTTTCATTTGGACAGAAAAAGCTCCACTGAGGACACTGTTTTGTAAGAAAAACTTAATTTAATCACCAAAGCCTGAACAGTCAATACAAGTTCCAGATACCCATACCTAACATGTGATGTCTCAGTCCAAGTGTAATTCCTAGCGTGTCAACCTTGATCAGCAATGGATGTGCGTTTGACCAAAACCCAATGTTTCGCCGGTGGTCATACCTGTGTCATGTATAACACCTTAGCAGAACACATCCTCAACGTGTGTCACTTTCACCGGTTCATTGCACCGACGTCCAGTCCATTGCACGAGTAAACTATGGAAGCCATTTCCACGCGGTAGAATGAAGCGCATTGACTTGGACCAACTCCGTGAGCCCACAGTTAGAATACACTCTTCTTGAACTGATGGGCGAGTTTCATACCAAGGGATTGCTTTAGACAAAAGCGTCCGGCGGCCGGTCAATACTCCTGACCAGTACATGATGCTCGTGCAGTTTTACGGTATCCCAGTTTCCGTTGGACTACCCAGCCCACACACGACAGACAAAAAATTAGCAGCAAGGTCAACATCGTTGATAGGACTGGAACATGCATAGTCAACTTAGCAACAACTCAATTCCCGCATACACTCGACAATTGTGAACGAGACAAGCACGCGTTAAGATGTAGAAGCCATTGAGACGTGCAAACTTCAGCGTTGCGGCACCGTCAAATGGAACTGGATGTGCAAGCAACCAGATACGTCTGGCTTCAAACAGGTTGCCATATCAGGCACGTTAGCCGGGTTAAATGCATGGTTCACTAATCATTCCATCCTCAGATTGTTCCAGTATTGCGGGAAGAAACTCAAGCTTAATGTCTGTTCTAATAACGAGGCCTAACTTAAAGTATGGACGAAGATATTGTTCATCGGGTGACCTCACAAAAGCGTGAGCCTAACGATGAATTTTCAACAAAATTTCGCAGTGGGTTCACGCTGGACCCAGAGCGCAGGGTAGCCGGGCCTGATTGCGCGCTCCAGAGGCATGCCCTTGAAACTAATCAACAGGCCCGGCGGCTCCCTTCACTTCACCGGGTTTTGCGTTCGCGCGTTTGCCTGGGTCTGCAATGACGTACATTGAGGGGACAGGCAGAAGTTTGAAGAAACCGGCCGGGAAGCACCTATCAAAGTGGCCGTACTCCCCACTGAACCAACCGGACAATCGCCGTGTGCCAGTCAACCGAAGGGCGGCCACAGTGATCGTTAGGCGTACAGCTCAGAGCAGAGGTAGCCGATTTGGCTTTGTTGTTTCGTGTAATCACACCGTGTAACTGTAAAACTGCTAGCGTTCATTGAGGCTTGTCAATCACCCACCACCAGGCTCTGTTGAGTTCCCAAAACGACGTAACTGTTACATTACGCTTCCCCCAGTTTTCCTAACCGGATTTCTAGTAAGTCTAAAAGGTCATGAGTAAGTGTTCATTTGTTTTCAGTTAACGGTTCGTTAATTTTAATTTCAAGTGTTACACGTTTGTTATTGGAAAGAACTTAGTAATTCCTCTGTGTCATTTGCTTCTCCAGTTGCCAGGTGTTTCATAACTCAGCTAAATAAAGCACACCAAGTGTGGTACCATTAACCATTCATGATTAGATTCAGTATGTTTGGAAGAACGGTGTCCTTCAAATCGTCTGCCGAGGTGTTTTTAAATCAATCTGAGAAAGTGAAGTTATGGACATTGATTTTTGCCGAGGCCATTAGTATCCGATTTAACCACCCGGGCTCCTGAGGAAGTTCATGTGAACACCTAACCTCTCCACTCACAATCAGTCAAATTCACACCGTTGAGTAACGATTGCACGCAGTAGACAATTCCTGTTGGTTTATTTTTGCAATAAACCTGTTTATCCGTACCTGCCATACTTAACTGGGCTGCTGGCCAAACACAGAAAACTACTCTTGTTCCCTACTTTGTTGTGCTCATGACTCGAATAGATAGTTTCGAGCAGGTCAGGTGTACGTGTTCTCAACGATAAGTTTTGAACTTATCTAGCTGAAAATGTTCCGATCGATTTAGAAGAAGGAATTGTGTTCTCCATAATTTACCACTAGGTCAAAACAATTTTAAAGGAAATTAAAGGTAAATCAAGGTGTCTAGTCGGTTGAATCAAAGTCATAACTATCACTCGTGCTTCTAGACTGTTTCGGTTCAGTGACCGTGTGCATGTGAGTGAGAAAGCATGGAACAACGGATATTAGGGTGTCGTAAGTTGCGAACAAACTTATTTTATGTCCAGAACACTGGGTAACGTAAGCTGACAAAAGCTGGTAAGGTAGTTACCGAATCTGCTGAATGACTGGCTTGGATTCAGTGAGTGGAACTGTGGAGACTAAACTAAATCATTTAGATAAATCTACCAGTTAATTTCTCATGAAAGGATGTGGTACGAGAATAGCAGACGTTGACTTTGTGACTGAGGTTCTGAGATAGGTGGAATAATACTCATTAGTCTGTTTGGAAAACAATAACCAAAGATGTCAGACCATAGAAACGGTTCATTTAGGTTGACCAACTTCTTTGGGCTTCAGTGATAGGCTCTATTTTCTAACCAACACCCATACAGATCTGACTGCATACTGAACCTAAATCTACTTCCAACGCAGAACGGTGAATTTTCATTTTGCTTTTGGTTTCGACATCAGCTGTCTCATTTTATCTCCACTTTTCCATACTATTTTGTCACCCCCTTGTAAAGACATCTAAAATGTACCTTCGTCATGTTCTATCTTCGTCCAGTCACCTTCCGGAGAATTCCAATAGGTAGACACTACGTTAAGCAAGAAATGGTCATCTTCGGGTGATTATTGTCGTACAACGATGAAATCGCTCCTAATTATGATGTTCGATTCAGTCATACACCATCCTGGCCTGCTATATGACCGTGTACATGTCCGGACTTAAGCAACTATAAGTGGCCAAGTTTTCTTCTTCCTAGGACAAAGAAGTAGGGTGTACCTATGTACTGAACAACTTCTGGAAATTTCACAGACGAAGTGCACACACATTGGACACTCAACCGGAACTACTCATTGTTGTGGCTTCAGGCTACTGAATAGCAAATTTATAGATTTTAAACCGACTGATTGGGATTGTTTGAAGGTTGATTGTCTTTACCTGACTTATAGCAACAAATTCAAAAGCTGCAACTAGTTGCCTGCGTGCACACTTTCACCTGAAGTCTTAAACTCCGAAGGTGACTATTCCAAAAGTTTCCAGTTGCTTATTGGTTATCTCATCCTCAAAACTGTATAAGTAACCATTCCAGAAGCAAGGTGGAATATATTTTTGAGTTCAGTAATGATTCATTGTATGATCGCAGATTGAGTTACACAACGGAATAATTTTTCAGCCCAAAAGCTCTCCAGTGTCCTCCTCCTGAAACATGGACAACAATCAGTTTCATCATAATGTGTCAACCTCAAATTGCAATTTTTATGTTCTACAGATCCCTCTGGGTCATTCTTCTCGTTTGCCTATGGTAGATCCTCCGTACGGTACATCATATCTGGAGCGCCTCAACAAGATTAACACTGGATATCAAATTCATAGTATACTAGTGTACCGTGGGCCCTCTAGAAGAGGTATGTCGCAGGATGTCCGTTGTTTGCAGCTGATTCTGAAAACTGGTAGAGGTTAGAGAGAAAGAATATTAGTACTCTGAATAACTTCGAACCAAAAGATAAGCCACGAATGTCAAACTAGTCAGCATTGCTCCAACAGTAAGACACGTGTGGAGTTCGTCACCGCTGATTTCCTCACACTTAAGTAAGACTACATAAGTCTTGTTTGAACCTAGGATGTCCCGACTAGATCTACAGAAAAAGCCTTAAACTAATATTTTGCTTCTGGTAGGAGTCTTATGTTAATCTACCATAGAAGGAGTGAAGATCGTCCCCGAATAATCTTATGCGTTCAGTGATCTGTTCTGAGATCAACGCGCTTTCAGGCTGAGTTCAGTCCGGCATGATTGCTCCACTCTGTCTTCTCGGGAGGGAGTTGGTCCACTTTAACTGGCGGAGCGAGCGCGTTTCTTTGGATTTCCCCCTGTATTTCTGACAAGTAATAAAGGATTTCAACGCGCTGCCGTTGAAATCGTTCCATTCCAGACCAGTACAACCACACTCAGGTCTGACAAGGATAAAATCAGTTTGACATGCGTACCCTGCCTATTGTCAAGATATCTTCTACGATCTTAAAAATGTGACTTCAGCATTGCGGATTGAATAGGTTGAACTAGGCAAATAACAAACTGTACACAATGAGCCAGGAGTTGTAGATGTACGGCTGTGTTGAAGGGAGCCCCATGGCAAGAATGACGTGATGTGAAACGCTGGTAAAAAAAAAACCTTACGAAGCGGCTGACGAATCACTACAAGGAGACTACGGACGAACTTATAAACAGAATCATCGCTGACTGCATCAGGAAATAAATTCTCAAATGCGGACTTACATTTAGTTTATGGCTGTCATTCCAAGCGCGTTTGACAAATTTTAAATATGCGATTATTGCTGTTCCATTTGTAATATTCCGATGTGTACTAGATTCTTTTCAGGGGTGTGTTTTGAATATAGAGTACACAACGAAATTCGTAAACAGGTAGGGTGATCTTTGATGTTGTTGTCGGTTGCAACATTTTAACAAGCCAGAATAACCTCCGGTTGTACCTTAATTTCCGCACAGCGACCCCAAGTTCCCAGTTACGACTGGTACCTAACCGGGCAGTTGCCATCACAAATTAGCCGCTATCAGTCTTGCTGTGTAATTCACATTTTTAACGAGGTTACAGTCTCAATGAGCCACGCTTCCGGAGAATGGCCGAGAGCACTCATTATCAAGTTGAGTGAAACAGTGAATTGAAAATGTACCCGCACAATTTCACTCAGCAAATTTATACGCTGGATCACCAAACCACTAATGCTTACAAAAACCACGGCTGAAATGGTATCTTCGTGTCATCTTGCAACTGAATATATGAAACGAAGTACGAAAAACGAGTGAACATCACTTATCCCTGAGAACGATGAGCGGTGCCTACTACAGACAGTTGGAACGACCTTAGCTACACGGTTGGTGGCATCATTTCCCGGATTAGCCTGTTACAGTGACCGAACCCAAAGGACGTTTGAGCATAATCGTCATCATAAGTGACATGACCTTCACCAGTTTCTGTTCCACGCACACATTATTTAAGCACATATGCACGCGAGCATGTTGGGTAAGAATAAATGAAAAGAAGACCTGTTTTTCAGCCTCCATTATATCACGCACAACAAAACTCCATTACCGCAAAATTTTAGTGAAATGTTCCCATGAATTACCTCTTTCTGATACTGTACTCGACTATCAGTTACATACATGGATCACTTTCGCGTAAAGTAGAGACACCAAGGGACAGCGTTGTTTCGAAGCGAGGATTCCGGCGGTAGTCGAGTACAAGGAAGACGCATGAACCAGAGACCCACTAAGCCGTACACATAACGTACACGAGAGAAAACCAAAATGGTGCCAACAACATGATGACACACTGTGTTATACAACTGAAACTCAATTCGGGCACGCATTTCAGTTCCGAATGCACATTACAATACTCGAATGATGTAGAAAGCCCTCTATTTCATCGAAAAATTTTTAAACAGATTACGTATGAAACTGTGGTTCGGTTCCGCATCAAAATATATCATTGATTTTTAAATCCAGCACAAGCATCCAAGAAAGAAGTTGGTAAACAGAAGGCGGTTTCCATGAGCTTCATGTCGTCAGGGAGCATGCAGTTGGTAAAACTGGGTTAACCACTTGGTTACATTGAAGAAATAGTATATATGTGTGTCGATCCGGTTGTATAGTTGATAGGGATTGTTAAACTGTCACTCTAGATTAAGTGGATTGTTGAACAAGGTAGTAAAAACTTGTGTGTATATCTCGATCGATTTGCATTACAGCTTTTAGATGACCGCGTTCGTACACCTAATAACCGAACTTCCAAACTTAACGTTTGCTTCACCGTTGGTTACTTCACCATAGCTCACATTTTACTAGCACTGGCCTGAACCCTATGTGTAATCGAACTGGAAGCCAGCGTGCGTAAGGTAAAAAGACTCCCTATTTTCTGCTTGGAAAAATGTTATCCTTGATCAGTAAGTTGTAAATAATGTGATACAACCAGCATGCTGTTACACAACGTTACGGCCAACAGGGGCACAACTCATCCGGAGCTTCGTGCTTATGTGGAAACTAATCATTAGTAGGCCATCTTATTAGGAATTTTACAAACTTCGACTGCCAGCATGTGAGCTGGTTGTTTTCCCAAACCGGAAAGCTGTGAACTTTAAGGCTATTATGACAATCGGAACACTGATATGCCTCAGCTTGTGTTTCCGCAAGTTTTCTAATGTATTGTATTGACTTAGATTTAACTGATACTGAATCCTTCAAATATCTCTTGAAAAAGTTCACTATACTTCAGTAAAGTCGTGCATGGCGAAAGAAGTGCAAGTAAATTTTAAAAAATTTTGGAAGGCGAAAATAATGCTGTCCTACTGTGCATTCATTATATCAACCTAGGCCTAATTTCTACAGATCAGCTGAATAAATCCAGAATCACTGATGTGAGTGATGGTCAACTTGAAAATCCAGAATCCTTGCATAAATTACCAATATGAACACAAGTCAGGTAACCGACAATTTTGCTGTCCACCTGGAACGGAACACATGCTGTCATCAGTCGGGCCCATTCCTACCGAAGTTATTTAGATGACGCCATGTTATTTATCGACACCGAAACAATAAATTGTTCATTGATAGGAGGCAGGAGTCGCTGACTGCGTAAGCCTCTTCACTGCGCACCTGGACACCGGCAACGCGCCACCATGTACGCATCTGAGAGCCAGCACTACTTGTGCTGGTAGCGCATTCCAGCTATCTGCAGTCCATTGAGATGGGTAACATGTATAGTGGAGTCAAACTGGTCATTACTTCAGAATAGTGAGGGTGACCACGAAATCTGTACTCACTTCGGAGTGGGAAATCCGCTCTGAACTCGTCTCCCAATTCATTTCGTAAAATATGGCGCAGCACACTAAAGTCACCTAGGATTCGCTGGTAACCCTGGGGGAACGTTCAAATAATGTGCCGCCGATTATGAAAGAAGCCCCTCATAATAACAAGCATAAGCGTGACTGCCCTCTGTTCTTCAGATTAAGACACCTGATTTTGTGTACGGAGGAACACTCCAGTCTCGGACAAACATGTGACGGGAAGAGAAAACAAAAGGCCTCCCTGGACACAAGTAAAAGATCGACTGATTGCCTCAAGCACTTACCTAGATTTAACATAAGCCTGTGTAGTCTGAGCCTGTGTTTTGAGGGAGTCGCACATAAACACCCAAAAATCTCGTTCGCCGTTACACTGCGTTAACAAGTACCCATTGACATCATTTGCCCTAGCGTCGCTGACATCCCCCAGGTGCACAACGGATTTTTGTGGATTTACAGGCAGATCGTATTCCGGTTGCAGGCTGAACATCTTTAAAAGTTTTACGTTATAGATTTCATCCTTTTTGCCTGTATTCCGTGCAAAATGCTTACAACCCGAAGTGAAATCAATCCGTCCAGACCGACAGGACGTTAACAGATCACGAAAACGCAGTGCAAACTCTGCTGGTGCACTTTATGAGAAGGCCTATGTCCCCACTACAATAAACTATAGGCTGTTCTATCATGACAAACAAAAGTGTCAGCCAAGTCTTATTTTATCTGTTGCGGACTTCATCAGTGCGCTCCGACCGAAACTGTTAAGTAAGTAATCTACGCGTACACGATGACAGTCATGTTGCCTTCGGAATTGGTACAGCTTCTTTGAGGATGAGCACTTCAACGTTAGTTTCATCATGTGTAGTCATGTGATCCCGACAGTAGGCCAAATGCGCTTTCCCTGTTCTTAATTTCTCTGTCCTTAATCCTACATAAGGTGCTTGCATTGCATTAGCTGCAACATTAGAGGCATGTTGCAATTCGTATATGCAGTTGTAGATGTTTGTAAGGTGATAGCCTCCGATGGTGCGTGAACGACCCAACGAACATTTTGAGTGACAATGTGAATGAGTTGCACTCTTAAACAGGTAATGGGGTCACAGTGAAACCAGAAGAATCCCGCGACAAGCATCTTTTAAAGAACCATTGCGATGGAAGTGGTGTTATTTTGAAGTAAGCAGGAAAGCAGGGGACATTTTTCAGTTGTCAAAAATTTGATTATAACGAGTAACAGTAGGTCATTTGCGTAAATGTAAGAACAAATCACTGTCTATTGCCATCATTTTTTGAATTTATCACATCAGATGGGCTGTGGGATGTGGATGCTCCCAGACTACTCAACATTCAGCCGGATTGTGAAGATCCCGTGGTTGTTCGTCGGATGCTGGCCGTGGCTGGCAATGTTTGGTGTGCTGCTCACCGTTTCATTTATGTTCTGAACTCAGTCACTTTGAAAGTCGAAGTAAGTCTGTGTTGTGCGCAACCCAAATAACACATTTTTCCCTGAAAATAAACGGTCAGCTTCCCACCACAGCAACAAAACGTACATAGTGGTGCGTCCCAAACTGGTCCAGAAAACAGGAAGAACGAAGACCGTCCGAGTTTCAGATCGGCCTATTCCGGAATGACAAAGTCGCGAGCTTCCTGCACTCGACCACACGACAAACCAGAACGAGAACAAAACACATCACTCTAAGCCATTCATAATGAAGGCCTATATATATATATACCATTGACGACGCTTTCTGCTGTTTTGGTAACTTCCATAGTCTCCAACACATTGCCCCTCTGAGGTTCTCCACTATGCTTCCAATTTGAATCATATACCTAATCAAATATCCCTCATTTGTGCGTAGGAGTAGATATCCGAGTAGTTATTACGGGGATAGCGTGCAATACACGAACAATGTCTGACGTCCTAAGGTACATTCAGGGGATGAACGATCTCTCTATTCACAGCATACACAAAGTAAAACATCTGAGTATCAGGTAGGCGCTGCATCGCCAGGTGAATTAAAAGGTACATAAACGAAATGAAGACTATCTGTTGTAAGATATCCGCACCAAATTTAGTACGAATGAAGTTGAACAGTTTGGGCGTCGTGTGTAACATGTTATTGATAAACAGATTGGAAATAACACAACGTTACGAGCAAGTTGTAATACTCTACGTTTCAACCACATCGGGTGGCCTTCCTCAGGAGTGTTGTAATCGAAATCACAAAGACTATCTGGCTTACAAATGCTTTATGAGTGACGTGTTTTATTCCGTGTAATCTAATTCATGAGCGATATAGGATAATTCTCCCCCACTGCTTCCCGATTTTTACCACGCATCAATTTGAGCGTCAGCATAGTGTTACAAAGTCCATCAGTAGCTTGTACAGCGTTTTAATCACGAAAATTAATGTCATCAACGTACATTCTGTCGTATGCCTGAAAATGATCCAACTTCTGAGAGTAAGTTGCATTGGCCAATAGTATAATTTTCGGGCACTTTCTATCATATTATACTGCCTTTAACTTCAGATCTACCCTCTGTTTTTAAGGCCCCACTGCAGTCTTAATAGACGATAGCTGTCGGCATTCCACACATCGGCCGGGTTTCGGGGTCCAGCAAACACCTCACGAACTTTGAAAATCGACATTATAATGTGTTCTAAGCATCGATGAGAAGAATATTCCTCTGACATCAAATCAACTGTTCCCATTTGGATTTTAGCCGGCTGTTAAGTGCGTTCAACCAGTTAGATCACAGTGCCATTCAACAGTGAGCATCAGTTAATACCAGTCGAAATCTACTCACTGATGGCCTATCTCGAGTGGCAGTTGCTCAATTCGGTTCATGAGACTGTGTATCTCAGTCCAACACCGATGACCGTATAAAAGATCCTAAACTGGCAGCAACCATACCGTAAGGAATGCCCTTCACAAATCACTAAACTAGTACCGACGTTTTGAACGAATGACTTTTTACTCACCTGAGGGTGACAACCGTCCCTCACTTAGCCATGTTCAAACAACTGTCACTAAAACATTCATTGTACATACACTGAATTCCTTAGATTTTTGGTGAAGAGTAGACATTCCGCCGGTCAGTTCTTCCCAGGTGCTAGATTTCTCGCAACCAAGAAGAAAAACAATTGCTTCACCGCCCACCATCAAGACCGGCGTTGAACAACTGGAGGGTTTCATGGGCTCAGTGATAGTCCATAAACTAGTAGCGCCTCTATAAAAAGCTATCGGTAAACAGTAGTGAGCATAGAACAGTACAGTAACGTTCTATAAACTGTGAAAAGTTACCTACGTGACGACAGCTCATAATACAGATTCCACAAGGTACTGATTGCAAATCAATTCAGTGAGGTCTAAACACACGTCAGTTTGACAATGAGAGATTGGAAAGTAACCAAAACAACACGAATGTGTGTATCAGGAACTTCCACAGCCAACCAAATTATTTGACATGTAACCGTATGAGTGGTTTCGTACAATCGGCTGGAACTGCGTCGAAATCGGTAATAAGCCACCATAGGTATAGAAAATTAGTCTCCAACATCACAGTCGGAATGCTTTTTCCCTATCAAGATCGGGCCTGTTCACTCCCTTGTAAATATCACACTGTCAATTTCTCCTACGCCTGAAGCTTCAGCACCATGGCAATAGGTCCGCTGTTGGAAGGAAACCATCGCAAACGGATAGCATGAAATCCCAAACAAGTTGTAAGTCAGAGAACCGTCTGACACGCTAAATTCTAATAAGAAACTCTTGTAAATTCCTTCATGATCCCTGCCATGAGGACGGGGGTAGAACCCGTATGTCTAACAAACGAATGTCTTCCGTACACTGTTCGCGGGTGATCAGAACTCTAAAGAAAGAAGTACGCCTCAAAGTCCTCTTAAGTGTCACTGCACACGAGGTACTAATCCCTCAAATTATCACAGTTGGGTTGTAGTACACGATTTTATCGGATCCATTCGAAATCTTTCCGAATCTGTATTTCCCTTCTGTATTCATCAAGGGTGAGAACTTCATAATGGAACACATTAGAAAATCACTATTCCTGAAGTGTAGACTCCATTTTAAAACGTACCCCGTTTCTGTTTGTTCGTTCATCTCTACGGTGCAGCAGCTAACATGGTACACCTCTCGCTACGTACACACGGTTGGCGGCATCCGATTCGGATTAGCCTGTCACAGTGACCGAAGCCAAAGGACGCCTGCGCTTATACATCACTGCCATTGGTTTGCGCCGCACCAATTGCAGTTCCACCAACACACCACGTATCCAGTGTAAACCCGAAGGAATAAGACCAGGAGATGTTCCAGTGGGGCCTTTCTGTCCTGCCGTCCAATGCTCGTTAGCCACTTGATTGGCTAGTAGGGAAAGGAAACTCTTATCTCTCGGAAAGTAAACAGAGGGAGGCTGTAATGACGAGACCTAAACTAAGAAGAAAGATTTTTGAAGTGTAGCACAAGAAGCGTTGCAGTATAGGAGTGCAGGTTGGTGCATCCCAGAGAAGATAGGAATAAAAAGCAAATTTCTCATTGAACTATGAAAGCCAGGCAGACCATTCATCATACAATACACCAACAAAGCCGAAGAAAAGAATGGGTAGAATACCACAGACACTCAAGTTTCTGAAAAAATGAGCGGATTAGTTGTCAACTATCAGGCTGTTGACCGATGCAGTCGTTAACAGGAGTATAATGGATATACTGATATGACCTACCTGAGCCTAACGTACTCGTCGCCTCTTCGCCGACAGTGTGTTATGAGTATGTTGATGACCTACTAACCCCAAACGGCCAGCGCATTCGCGGCCGCACACATCGCAACGCCATATAGTCACGTCACCGCGAACTATGGCACCGATGGTTCCTTTGCGTACCGCACACTTCCGCTCGCGACCGCGCAATAATTGCTCGTTGAACTTTCGGACGCCCGCCCGAACCGTACTTCTCCAGGCCGTCCGGTTCAACGCCAAATCTTCTCAACATTTAAAATCAATGTTACAACTTGAAAGACTTACCTGCACTGCCACGCACGTACCAATGTGCACACGAGCAAAACATAGCCGCAAGAGAACCCACGAGGTCTGAAGGATTAAAAGGTTATTTGTTTGTGCTTATATGCGTAAGGTATCCATTCATGTCACTTTCTATCACCGTACGTTTTGCCCTTCTGATTGACCAACGTCCGATCAATCAACTAACCAACGATTCGATCAACTAAGCAAGCAAACAATATGCCGAGCTGTTCAGTCACCCTTTTACCAGCTGAATACCTGATCACCAGTCTTCTTGTTGCCCGTTGCCTAAGTGGTGTTTATTTCCCTGTATCCGACTATGGTGTGTGTGCATGCGCATCGGAGTAACGATGTGTTACGTTGGTAAAACTGTGCTCGTTCAGGGAAAGAAAGGTCACTACAGATTGATATCTGTGTATGGGTAATCGAACATTGATGAGGTCTGAAGCCAGTGGATCGGTGCCAATGAGTCAACGTTACAGCTATAAGTGCGCAACCTTACTGGCAACTTCGTTTGGCCGATTTCTGGATGCATCAACTCGCAAAACATTTCCACACATTTGTTACTTTTTAATTCTGGCCTGCTGTGTCTGCACTGATCTATTTTTTTGGAATGGATGTGTTGATGTTTCACGTGTAGAAGGAACTTAGGTGGCTGCCATGTGTTATTTTGTCAAGCAGTTCAATGTGTATATCCTCCTAAAAGTTACGACAGTGCTGCGTACGGTCCAGCGTTGGCTGATACACTAACCAGGACGAAAACAACCTCGTGTACATTAGCGTACCGAATCTTACACTTCCTTCCGTCTGTTGTCAACTAGCGCCATTTATCCTAAAACGGCACTTCTCCCGCCAATTTTGGATACGTGTAAGTGTTTATCCTTGTGTCATACACACACCACTAGATCTGTATATTTCTATCCCAGGTGGAAGGGCGCGCCTGCGTGCAAAAGCACACCGAGAGATGGGTGATTACTGACTGCTTCCTGAAAGTCTTAATTACTGTATCGACCTAAGGATTTGCCTCGCATGAACACGATGACCTGGGTTTTACTTATTGATCTGACAGGTTGTTCGACTCCGTAGTTTGCGGACTCAACGGACCCTTGGCACCACGCGTGCTAGGCTATTGGGATGATCAAGATGAAGCCTGTAATCTGTCCGAGGTTGCTTGCACATTTGCATGGCAATTTATCAGCCACACCAGAGCATTTGGCGGGTTAAGGAGCCGATTTGCTACTTGTGAAACAAACAATGGGCTGCTCTCATCTTCAGCGTTTCACTAGTACACAGTGAGTACATCACGTTCAAAAGCGCGAGGTGCCCGCGTGCGCCAGTGGAAAACATTCTTGGATAACTGTAATGATCAACAAGTGGGCGAACGAATTCGGAAAACACTGAAGGATAACTCCAGGTTTCAGTTTCATGAGCCTGAACGCTATTTACGTATGTTGGGAAAGATAAGTAGCGGATGCTTACCGGGTTTGACCATTTCAAGGGTCCCACTGATTGGCGAAACTGAACACATTATCATAAATTTTACAAGGAAGAGGAGCAGTCGTATATAGTTTGGAGGTTTTCCTTTCTTAAACACTCCAGTTCGTTTTACACTCGATTCCTAAGTCTGGATCAGCTAGCTCGATGAGTCTTCTGTCTGTTTTGGCCTGGGTGTAAAAGGATATACCAATGACTCTGATATGCAGCTTACGATCTTGCAGTGAATAAAAAAATACACACTAACATAGACACCAATCCGACACCAGTGACTTTGAAGGCGAGTTGTTATCCCGTCGTTATATCGTTTCCATAAAAACATAAAGCACCATTATGACGTCATTGTAGGCAAAGGTAGTACCGATGTACAAAATTCCATTGTCCACTGAACCGCGGTTTGAGTGGCAAAACGCTAAAAATATGTACACAAATATAAGAGAACGATTTTAACGCTTAACCCCAAAGTTTGTAAACTGTCGAATCGTTTAGTGGGCCTGAATACGCAATAGTTTATCGGAGCGGAAAATTCACGCTTTCGCCCGTCAGATGATCCGAATTTTGACAGAGCTGAAACATTTTGTCAGATTTATTTTTGGCACCTAGTGTCCTAGTTTAGATAATCAACTTTTTCTTCGGCGAACAAAATATTCACCACAATAGATGGGTTCTGACAGACTTACTTGTAGAACAGTTGCTGATGCACACAGGTGAGTCTATGAATGACCTTGTCAGAACAATTTGGCTACCTCCTATTACTGTATTAGGTACCTATGGGCTAATTCATCGTTCATGTGACGAGTTGCCAACCGTAGTGAGTTTTCGTTACAGTCCACTTATTGAGTTCATTTTATAAGTTTACACTAGTCAAGATGTAAAGTGTATTTTTGGGAAGGAGGTTCGAAAGCCGCATTTTGTGTGCCATTTCCAATTGTTTATTTCTATTAATCTATTTTAGCGGCAAAGTGATCTCGAACTATTTTGTTCGCCTTCTTTACTCAGCAGCGGACAATCAAGGGTGGCATAAGATAGGTGCCTAAATGGATTCACTAAATACTTACCTATTGTGCATTGGTTAAAAGTTGGTTACACATACAAATAACTGCTACAGGGGATACAACCCATCGTAATACAACCGATGCGATTAAAACTGCCTGTGACCAGTTGTGAGTCAAGAGGACAATACTTCCCAATCCCTGGAAAGAAAAGTTATGTAAGTAGTTTTCGCTTTCTTGTGCAGTAGTTGACAGGATCGTTTCTGCCAATAGTGCATACCCTTCTTTGGAGTGTAATGCTCTGTTAGTCTGTGCTTTACCACTTGACCGATAGGAAACTTATTATCACTTGAACAACATGCTGTGTCTGTTGCTGGTTCGAATCCAGCCGAAGCCCTGACTTTTCACAGTTGGGTCTCACCTAAAAACAGAAGTACTTGATTAATTTCGTTCCCATTCTCATCATAAATAACAGCCCAGCTGAACTGAAACCAGCATTACTAAAGTGTCATGGACGACATCAGTTAGATTACCGTAATTTACTGCTAGAGGATCTGCGGTCATTTATTGTATCTATAGCATAAAACATTTGGTTAAGTCTTCTAAAGATCCTAGGACACGTCTTATTATTCGCTGCCAGACAACCGGTTAGTAAAGTTACACAATGAGTGAAACACTATTGAAATCGGATCGAAAATGTCCGATGTGTTTGATCACATGTTACAAAACTGCAAGTGAAACATTACTTGCCTTGAAAAGACAGTTCACATCGATCTCTTCACATTCTCCGTCTAAATCAGTTAACCGAAGTATTATGATACCGTTAAACAGTTTCAACATAAACTTGTTTATATCGAGCTTACGAAGGCGACTACAATGTCTGCCACGAGAATGTTTTATCAGAGGGCATCTGGAATCTGAATGCACGTTCGCAGCCCCAATCGGCGTGAAAGAAAGTGACGGTGTTTGTGGTTTATCAGAGTGAGTTCTCTTTATGCCCTAGTTTCATATGGGTTTTTGAAAAATCAAACGACTTTTTCTCCCCACAGTGTACGTTGTCTAAATGGTGAAAAGAGGGATTACTGTTTTGTTTCTTATTTGATGCGAAGATGCAATTGTCGTCGACCGATACTTGACAGTCCAGGTGTCAAACTGTTTTGGCACTCATATGATTAAACTGGTAAAATATCCCCTCGAGAGTGGACGATTATACAACTTGAAACCGGTGAGCATGGCATTTTTAGCAGCCCAAGGAAATACCGACGACGTTACAAGCCGGTGCGGTCACAAATTTAATCGGACTCCTGTGGCTGCAATTTCGGACAGTGACTCCTCGCTACAAAGTCATATCGCCAACTACGTGTTCGCCGGCCAACTGACTGCCTAAGACGACACCTCAGCGATACTGGGTCGACGAACCTAGAAGATTCGATTATCACTACCACAGATTGTGTTTCTAATGGGCGATTTGACAGGTCTGGTAAGAGAACCTATTGTAAAATATCAAGCCTTCGTTTGGATTCCAAACAATGACAGAAACAGCATGCCTGAACAAAGCAGCCATACAACCAGCTGAGCTACGGTTCCACACCGGAAGCCAGAGGACTTCACTTATTCGTCCCACCGTTTCAGGCGGAATTCACCGAACAATCCTGGAAATTGACCGCCCAATCAGGAGCTCTCGGTCAGTTCACGTTGTAATCCGCCAACGCCACTGGAACAAATAAATCCTCGAGCTTCGGGCATGGCTTCGTAACTCAGCACTTATCGTGTTTAGGTTGGCTGTTTCTTTCGAAATGAACACCATCCATTGCTGTTTCTGTCGCTAGTTCGAATCCAACCAAATTCCGGGTTCTAACAATCGGGTCCCTCCTATTATATCAGAAAATACTGAACGATAGGCTTTGTTGCTCACAGCCTGGCGCAGTAGTACCTATACCACTTCACATAATCTGATCATCCGAACCTGTATTCGTGCGATCTTGTCAGGCGGATTGGCTTCATAGCACTCCGAAGTGATATGTGAATTTCGCTTTGTACTTCACAGTACAATAGGATAGAGTGATATATGGCCTAAAAAATGTCAAGCAAATTCCAAGATGCAACCACAAATGGAGGAAATTTGTTACTACTTAAAGCGTATTATAGAACAAATATCTGCTATGTCTTTCTGGTTGTGACCAACAGGACTGCAGCGTCATATCTTATGTGGGGTCAACAATACTTAAGAAATCCGGAATTTATTAGTACGCGAGCACAGGTAGCCATGGTATCTAATCGACAGACCCAAAATCCACCACAGTACTTACAGCCGGTCACAGCTTAAAGCACCAAACCCGTTGAGAATACTTACTTATGACTCCATTCCATCCACTTAATGTGGATTTTATAAAACCATGTCAACTTCGTTTAGTCCCCTCTATCTTATCTGGGAGGTTTTGAGGACTTTGCACAATTACTCGAGTCATACATTCAAAGCAGATAGCGAGCTCATTACTTCTTCCAGTTCCACTAACCATCCCGCTGTTCGCACTCTTCAATATGGACGTTATTTACGCGCCGAACATGAAGATGGTTCGTTCAGTGCTGACAGTAGTGCAAAAGTCAGCGTTGAAACATGGTAACTTGACGAATAGACTGGCGAACCTTAAATGATAAATGATGTCTGACACATTTATGGGCTAATTGAAGTCTCAAGTCATCCATCGGTATCTAGTAGACATATTCCAGAACCATTGCAAATATTGTCCTAGAAACTTACCTGAAACTGTACCTGATATATACCCACGATCTTTATTAAGCGGAAAAACCTTCTGGCAATAAATGCAATCTTGCTTGTCTTATGTGGAATGTATAACTTTTGCTCGTTAAGCCAGTTAATCCTGACAGGATTTTGACAAATCTAACGAAGCACATGCATTCGCACCTAACGTTTAGCGTTTTGAATTTCAGTCGCTTTTATATAACTGTCAGTAGCTGCAGTCCCAAGGCATGTTGGGAACCAATAAGCAAGATGAAGTTTTTGATGAACAGTCATCCTTGTCCTTTGGACTGACCGACATCTGCTGATTACTACTGGCGAGTTATAGTTTTATTGACAGGCAGTGTCCTCATTAGGCAAACGAGTATAGCTCGGGTGATTCGAACCAGTTCACTGAAGAACGCTAACAAACAAACTTTTTTCTTCACTCGGATCGTCATGTGCTCTCTTCTCGTTCCGCTTTTATTGTTAGAGTATAGAGTGCTTGCAACTATTCACAGCTTTTTATAACTATTTAACATCTATTCAGATGAAGAGGACCTTTATATACAGTAGAGATATTCTTAAGAATCAGGATAAATCTTGCCAAGTTTATTTCTACATTGAATATGTTTGTACTCTAGAATGTGTCTGGTGTGTGGTCAGTAAATGTGGCACGTAATGTTACATGAATAGTAGCGTGTTTACCGATACCAGTTCACAACCATCTTCAGTATCCAGCCTTGGAAAGTACGTATCACCAGCGATGTTCATTGTCGTCTGTTACTTCGGGTAATCCATGATCATCGGTAGTTGTGACCCCAAATAGTATTCCTGCGTAATTTTGTGTTCCAACTGGTCATGTGTATTGTTCGCCAGGTATAGACAAAAAATCATACCAGGTTTCTGTGACCACAGATGCATAGTTATCCATGAAATCCGACCTGACAAATGTGAACCGCCTTCGTTCAGATTCTGTAACATTTGAAGGATGGTACTGTTAGCAGTTCATGCGTGATATTCCTTCACGACAGCATTTTATCCAGCCGATAACTCGTTCAGTTCACAGAATTGGTCATTGGTGAGTACTATGGAATTTCGGTTCTCACGTAAATTGAACATCACGCAAAATTGGTTGGAGTTGTCTGATATCCATGGACATTCCAATCAGACTTGTCTCTTTTGCCCGACTTCTTTGGCGGCAAACCAGATGAACCTCTTACATCGTTCTCCTAAGCACTTTGATCACAATATTATAGCTTTTGGGTGGTGTGCTGTTTAATAACATCCATATTTTACTAAGGTTGTTTGCATTTGATTGCGCTGGAACAACGCTGATAAATTACACAATGCTGCCGTGGAATCGTAGGGTGCCGCAGCTTTGCGCATATGTTAACATTTAGCCAAAACCTCTCTATCGCATCTGGACAACATAAGTTCAACTTGTGCCACAGAATGAATTGAATTACACATTTGGATGAATGAACCCAGGAATCCATAAAACTAACAGCTTTTCCTTCGCACACCACAGACATGATACGAAGTTAACAATCGGAAAAAAAAACAATACGATTCCAAACACTTATTGGGCTGGGATGAAAGGTATTCCGTAAATTGACCGAAATCATGGCATTATAACGGTTGTCGCCACCTACTCTTGACCGCATAGTTCACACTGGTGTCACACAGTTACACATGTTAAGTGCGTTGTTGAAGTCAGTTCAGAGAGACGATGAGCTATACAGTTAGTCAATACGCTTCCGGAGGAACGATGAAAATGGTACGGAAGAAACGAAACGGAATCAGCAGGTGGCTTATCTTTTGGTTATGAAGACATGACTAAGGTGAAAGTGAACAGCATCCGTGTTCAACGGACTCAGTGAAATTCTGAACGATATTCGCAGCTGTGGAGTCACTTGTATTCATTTCTTTAAAGTATGTTTCACCGTTTTTGTTTGAATAAGTAGCGTGCAAGGTTTTCTTTCATTTACGAGGACATATGCAAACCGCCGGAGATGATATGTTGATCGATTCACGTTTTCCTCTGGTGTATATTGCCCTGTCTAATCATTAAGGATTTGTCACCCATGGACAGCCCAGAAACCAAAGCGCTGTTTTGACGCTGTATTGATAACGAAACTAATTTTGATACCCATTTGGGTAATTTGTGCATATACAGCATTGAGGCCTCGTAGTTGGCGCATGGTGTACACCTTACCGTAAACCTAATCTTTCGACTGAATGTAAGACTCGGTTTTTGACATTCGACCGTCCCTAAGGTCCGCCATGAGAACCACGGTAAACAGAAAACACACTGATGCTTTCCTGTTTGCTCGACCCTCCCGGAAAATTATTCCCTCTGGTGTTCACTACGAATGTTATTTTTTTCACCTCTTCCCAACATTGCTTATAACTCTTCAATCGGGTTAGTGAAAGTCACAACAGATCACCGATTTGCAGAATGTTCCCTATGGGCTGTTTCCATTTCCAGTAAACTGATTTTTGAACCCGTAGAAGACTGCTCGTTCGTTGGCCTTTCGCATATGTGAAAATGATCAAGTGGTATAAGCACTAATATGCGAAAATATATTTATTATTTTGTGGCGAATTTCTTAGCTTCACTTGATGCTTCGATCAGTGAGACCGAGTGAAATCGTTATTATAAATTCATAGGTTTTGGCAAACAGGTGGATGCAGATGCTCACTTGATTTATCTACAGCATGCGTCAATAACTTGTCCGTTTATCTGTTGTACCTCGTGAATGCAAAATATGGACATAAGACAAATGAGGGTGCCTACATACAGGGAATATGATCAACTCCTTGACGTACATGCTTTAATCATTGCTGTGATTCCATATGCGCTTAATGCAAGGCCTCACAATTGTTGTGTTATTTAAATAATATCTGTAGATATGATTAAGTGCGAGTGCGTGTAAATATCGGCAGTCCGTGAATTTAATCTAGTAACAAAAAGTCATACATTTTACAATAGCTTACAGGTACTTCAGTGGCTTGGTAAAAAGCATCATGTGTAATGATTTACGTCTCTGCTCATACAAGTTTGAGCTGTTCGTGCCTAGGTAACATTTTTGACTCACCCATGTTGATCGGGGTGAATAGACCCTAATTTTACTTTCGTAAACCTGATTGGCCACAATATTAACGGAATAGTCATCACAATAGTTGCCTGTATATGCCAGTGGTAAAGTATAAGTTCTGCCCCGAAAGTTTATTCGCACAATTCGTAGTACTCAATAGAAGCATAACCTCTAGCCTTTAAGGTACCTGGTTGAAACATCTGTATGAATGTTAAAGTTATAGCCAAATGTGATCGGCTTTCGAACTTGAATCGAAGTCCCTAAAAACACAGTTTATGCACACATGCATCCTAGAGTTCTTGAGTGGAGTCAACAAGACACCAGCTGCATCTTCTCATAAGGTTTTTGGATGAGTTGTTTATAAGGTTTTGAAGCTGCTTATTTAGATGTCATCACTCAGCGTTTCTTACTGTCATGCCACCGGCGCTTTGTTAGTATAATTTTGTCATAGGAACGCAGTCTGAACTTTGAGTTACGGTCATCGCAAGGGTGCATACTACTAACAAAAGTTAGCTATGGTAACATTCAATTATAGTGATTCTTCGGAGGAGAAAAATGGAACTGTTTTTCATAATGAGAAAGCTACGATTAGCTGTAAGTGGTGCCTAATTTGTAGGAAGCAGGTTCCCAATTATTCGTCGCTTTGTGTGTAGCCTACCCATTTTGGTTCATGCGAATCACATGGGGCCGTATCAATGTTTCCCACCTGGTACCCATTATATGCGTGCTTAACTCAGTTTATTTCCCGCTGACCACTTTATTATCATTCTCCACCCCTTGCACAACTATATTAGGGGCACTTTACACGTCACTTTTATCCAGGTTCTAGTTGTTCTATATGAACTCAGAGTGGCAGTGGGGGGGTCACTTCTAGTTGAAGATACATGGAATACTGATTTGAAGACCATACTATCAGGAATCGGCTAAGGTCTCCCAGTGCCTTTAAATGCTGTGTGCTTAAATTCAGCCAACCAAACAATCTTTGTAAAGTTTCATGTCAGCAACATTAATACGCCATATAACTATAAAACTCATTGCAGCTGTTGTTAACTGGAGTTGAATTCGAGTTGATCACATTTGAATTTACCTACGTTAGCTAGTGTGTAAATCAAAAACACACGTGTTGCCTCATGCGAGTTAGAATAATGACAGAGTGCTTTCAAATTGCATTCGCTAACTGTTGAGTTAACTTGATTTTAAGCACTCAGGTCGCTGAGTTAAACTGAGACCCCTGAATGCACAGAGCTGATGAGTATAAACCAGGTTATAAATGAACGTTTCTCTAACCCAAGTATCACCGTTAGGACATTTGACAAAAGTGGGATCCAAAGCAAAACAAACGCCACATTCATTGTGAAGAAGGCTATAGACACTTCTGATACTTAGAAACTCGTAACTATAGCAGGTATCGTGATCACAGATCCTACAGTTAATAGCGGGCTCTTACTTTAAATTTCATTGTCTGTCCTTAGCAGTGTATTTCTGGTCATTTCAGACTGGGTGGCAATCCAAATTCATCGAGTTTATGAAAACCGATTTTTCAGTGGACGGAAGTGTTTTCGTTAAATTCTCATCTTAGGCTAGTACAAGTATATATTAAATCATGTACACCCAACTGACGCGACAGTTTGACCCCGTCCCTCTAGCCCACTCCAGTTAACACTGACTTTCTATAACCTACTTCATTTATGAGCATAACCACAATGAACTATTGGTTGTGTTTCACCCAGTCGCCTTGCCCTCGTACTATTCTTGAACAATATCTTCCTTTACTTCCACTCAGTTGGATATATAATTGTACCAGCCTAAAATGCCGAATCATCAAAAATTTCTGTTTGCTGAAAACTTGGTTTTCGCGAGTTTTACGTGAATTTTCAATCATCTGGTTACCATTACATCCAAAATTTACTTGCATAGTTTCACTAGCGTTCATGTCTGATTAATACTTGAGGCAGATTTTACGTTTAAATTTGTTGTTGAATGCACCAATAATTCTCACTTGAGAAGAATTGTATCGCCATCTCGCATTACTTCACTTGACACAGATTGTAATCAGCTACAAATGGTCTACCAACCTCTACTGTTAACGTTTTGGTTCAGCATCACGGGTTCACAATTTCTGTCTGTTAATATTCTTGCACACAAGTTAAGGCTTTCCAACACTTCAGATAAACAAATGAGTAAAATGAATGGTGGATTTCTTGTTTCCCAAATTTCCAGTCTCCTGATTTAGTCTCAAAGTAAGATTTAGTGTAACTGTTCAAATTGCCTGGTTCACCGTTCACACTCACGTACCACTATCTTCATGGCGCAACCATTGATAACAACATACGTCAGATAAGGTCACTCATATATGTGCGACTTATTTCTGAATCAGAATGTAGTGGAGAATCGAGTATACGCTCGACCCTCGTCCACTAACAATTTAGAAAGCCTTTTCTGAACAGCAGTCGAAATGTAGTCCATACAAGCATCGAACTAATAGAATGTGTTAAGGTTAGGGAACAAACCGTATATATAAGTAGTTGGTTCTAGCCTAATCTGGGGCCAACCGCAGCAACCAAGACAAGAGAAAGGAAGTGCGAGGTGGGCGCCAACCCACTCGGTGGCATTCAAAAGAGCGTGGAAACTTCGAGTGCGTTAGATTACGCTCGAAAAAGTCCAGGTTAAACGACCTTGAAGAATGAAGTAGCAGATGAGCCGTTAGGAAAAGAGCAAACATTCGCTACGTGCAATTAGTTACATGACGGATGAAATTGGCACTGAGTTCATATCATGCCCCCTATAGCAGACCTACACTGAATTATGCGTATTGAACAGGCAAGTAACAAAGCACGATTACAGGCGGAATACTCAGAGAGGTCACATAATCGCTGGTCACTACAAGAGCAGTGTCCCATCCAGTTGTTAACGTGCTAGTTCTAGCCAACAGGCGGCAAATATATGGAAGCATAGAGAGAAGACAATTGTGAGAGTGGGGCAAACCGGAGTCAGCAAACCCTTGATGAGAGAACCAGGGTTACCTATCCCTCAGCTTTTTTTAAAATGCCCCAGATCGTTGCGTACAGCTAAGTATAAATATACCACGTGCTTGTTCGTGAGCACTTGAAGATTTTGTGGATGAAAATCATTTCCATAAAGCATTTAAAATGACTATCTTCAAACATTTTTATTAAACCAGCAGGCCACAGTGATTTGAAAATTTTGACAGCCGTCCACTGTATTTGACAGTGGTTGGTGTTTAAAAAATCGGATAAAGAAATGTAAAGGTGATTACTTCCATTGAAGAATAACATAGATTCCTTTGCTCGTTTGTTTACAGTAATGCCAAAGTAGTTGCTCACATTCTGGGACATGTACGTGTTTGTGACTTCAGAAAGTAAACAGAAATCGGAGTGAGTGGTGGAATTGTCATGAAAATGAAAAAAAAGGGTTAAAGCAATTGAATTTTGACAATGTAAAGATCCAGACCGTTTAAGCTAACGGACAACCGCCGTGGAGTTCTAAGTGCACAGGCATAACAAGCTAGATGATCAAACAAGAAAATGGCAAATTTGAACAAAAACAGTTACCAGTATGCTATGAATTGCAAACCGCTTAGATACTCACTGGCAGCTACTCACTAAACTGCTCGACTTTTGACTGATAACATTTCTAGAGGTCCGGGGATAATTGAACTCGGTATCTGTGTTAGCTTCTGTCCGTCTACAACATGACGCAGACCCCTAAGGCACATTAACAGAATCTGTTGTCCCACTAGTGTGCTGTTTTCATCACGTAGAAGTGAGTTGTTTTCTGGTTTCGTTTTGCTTGCAAAATGTGAGCACCGTGAGGAAAGTTGTTTGAACAAATGATTTTATAGTTTTCGTGAAATTGGACTGTGTTAGTATTCGCACCTTCATCGACACATTTTACTTAGTTATTCCGTCGTCACTCGCACACATCATAAAAAGTAACTTTATGACAACTAGGTATCACAATTCACAAGTGAAGTGTTGCTGTCCATGCTAACCATATTCATTTTAACAAACTTTCTCTACAGCTATCGTTTCCCATCAACGGAAATCCTGCTGACCCTCGTGGTATACAGCTGATGGTTTATGGTAAACAGACTGTCTGGCTTGCTACGGAAAACAGTCCACGTGTCAGTTTGTACCATGCAACGACTGGAGAATTTTTGATGGAAATCGATCTGAAACCGGTAGTCCTCCAGAGCTTGAAACGTGCGTTCCATTGAATATTCCTAACCTCTTTGTTAGTATCAACAAATGTCAATACTCAATGGTTTTTTCGAATGTTGATGGAAAAAGAGCGTACGTGAAAATGCATCAAGTGTTCAGTGGATCTACTTGTGCAACTCCCTTTCTCTGATGATCGAAAACCAGTGTGTGGTGAATTTTTAACAAGTTTAGGATATGTGGAGAAAACTGACACTAGGGTGTTTCGGTCGCCGGCTCCAGAATATACGGAATATCATATGATGACCATTGGTGTGTCGAAAAACCAGCGCCAAGGGATGACACCTGTTGAGCAACAGGAAAATTGAAATAATTATAACCAGGTTGTCTGAATTCTAGACCAATTTCTGCATCAGTTCTAACCAGTTGACCGGTAGGTATAGCCATTAATGCATTCCAACCCAACAAAGATTTATCGCCAAGTCGGCCAAAAATCAGTTTTATTTTAGACGTTGGGAACGCTACTGGTGAGCAAATAAGTAAGTCTTTTGGTTGTTGTTGAGCGGCCCCTCAGTTGCTGCAAAACTACGCGGAAAATCTTTCACCTGTTGCCTTTTACTGGATTTGCTGTCTAGTAAGCACACATTTACGGAAGCGTCTAACTTAATAGATAATCCTTGTTGTTAACACTTGAATGGAAGAGTTAACTATTCGAAAACCCCGACATTTATTCATAATGTCGCGTTTTTGTATAAAGTGTTCAAAGGTGCAGTTGATGATTATTGTTAATCACGATACGGTCTTACGAACAGATGATATGAACACCGGTTTCCGCTGTCATTTGTTCGAAAATCCATAGCTGATTGCCACTCTAGCAATCTCATATAATTCTCAGATATCCGTTTAGATAAAAATAGTTTGATTTCAGTTCCGATCTTGCTAGAGTCTTGACCTAGATTCGGTCTCAAGTCACGTTTTTAAAAGGCAATCATGTTGACTACTGCGCCATTAACCTCACATCAGGTAGGATCGGATTATCTCATGGAAACGTATAGTCACGTTCGCTTGTGGGAGTTCATCTCTTTCGGTCATCGTAAGGATACGCCGTGCTGACGACCTCTAATGGAAGTAAAACCCAAGTGAACTGATTCTTTTCACTAGGAGCTTATTAAAATGCCTGAGAATGCCGACGCCGCAGTCGGTTGACGGTGATTTTCGCGTCGAAATCCCATGCTACTCATCAGTATGCTAAAACTTGTCTACTTATAAATAATTAGTAGGCGAAATAGAAACATGACAAATAGTTTGTGTTCAGTGTGACAGTTCATAGGTGTTGTCGCAGAATCATAGACAGAATGGCTCACACAGCTTAGTGATATACACCCTCAAAACGACGCTTCATGACTGCCCTGAATCTTACACCCGTTATGTAGGTATAAGCAACGGAACAGACACTGTGACCAGCAAACTTTCCATTTGAAGTCCTGTCGATGATCCACAATATTACCCACGCAATGTTCATTTGGTTGATAGTTTCATAGGTTGTTAGGGCAGAGAGAGAGACCTTCACTTCTGTGTTCCTGTCGTTTTGTTCCTTTGGAAAAGAAACGTGCTAGAGGGTTTGTGCAGGTGAAAAAGGTGAACGGAAGGGACTCAGAAACAACATTCAATCAGTTATACGTATTTACCAACCCAAGGTGTTTAGGTAAGAAATTCGTTACACAACGTATCACATAGTTAACAGGCTTTAAACCACTCAACCGACCCATTCGTCTCTGTAGAGCTAGACAGTTCATTCCAGTGTGTAACAGTTATGTCCACATTATGCACAGTCCATATTGCAGTTTGAGCGAGTGACCCCTTGGACATTCATCCACATTTAATGAAGGAAAGTGTGTTAGTAGGTGATTTGAGATAAAAGATATCTTGTGATTGGGCAAAGATTCGTCTTCAGATTGTTTTTAACGCACTGAGAATTGATTTAATTTTTCCGATTTTTCAGGGTAGGAATAGGAATACATCCAATCGATTGTCTCTCAAAAGTTTCGATAAGGTACAAATATTTTAAAGGTACAGACGACCGGCAACTGAGATACATTGAGGACGGTACACTGGTAGGAAAAATTTCAGAGTGGAATGTAACACAATTTCTTTCATAGAGATGTAACATAATTTGCACTTCTACAGCCAAGAACAAACGATTTACATACAGACCAAGATTGTTTGCCCATAGAATCAATAAGTCTTGATCGCATACAAAACCAGTGTCCCGACGGCAATAAAAACGTCTCCTTGAGGATGAAATTGAATGGACTCAAGTCTATTAATTCTAAACGGCTAGTTAGTTACTGTGGGGTCACCGGTTTAGATAGTCCAGATTCTTTTGTAAGATATACAAATTTTTCGGACAATCTACAACGCGATAAAGTTTCGAGTTATCGGCGTAGAGAAACACAGATCAGTCGACTGTGCTTAGTAGTTCAAGGGTTCCTAAGATGTACCCTTGTGGAATGATGCTGTATTAGGGAACCATGCTGAAGATTGTTCATTCACATTGACGTCGAACTAACGGGCAGTTAGATCATCCACAAGCCACGTGCGAAAAATTTCAGCCGCACCCTAGTCGTGGATTTTTTGTAGCAAGACGGCGTGATCAACCTTGTACAGTGCTCTGAAAAAGTCAAGATAAATCACGTCACTCGCTAATCCCACATCAGCACTGGTCGTCCAAAAGTCACGAGCGATCACCAGCTTCGTAATGCATGACTATATCTTACGGAAGCCGTGCTGATACTTGGTGACACGTTTGAGGATTTCGGTCTTGACCTTGAGAGAGAGAGAGAAAGAGTCATCCAGTGAACTTTGCAGCACATCTGAGATTACTAAAACCAACGCTATTGGTCGGTATTTTGCTGAGTCATTTCTGCATCCACCTTTGAAGATAGATGTGATTGTAAATTGTTCCTTAAATTTCGGTAGGCATTCTGTTGATAGGGGCGATTGGAAAGTACTGGTATTGGTTCTAGTAATTTGGTGATACAGCGTTTCAGTAGGACGAAGCCATCAATTTTGAAACGGTTGACTGGTGAGCCTTTAGGTTCTCTACTTTTGTTCTGACCTGTGACAATGGCATTTAGGGTAACCCAGTTAAGTTTCTGTTCACGTGTTCAAAAGTAGGTTGTCATTGTGCACACCTGTGTACTGTATACTCACAGTGTTGGCCAACCCTACATTTATATTGGTAAATCCGTAAAGGTTTTGAACTACTAGTCTTACTCTTACGTTTGATTATGACCTACTTTCCGCAGTTGAGAAGGACCGTATCAACAACCCGGTTGATCCTTCCATTTGATGACCGTGGTGCAATTCAACCGAACAGCGTATTCACCGAACGCAGGTCAAATTTGTACTCCTTGATACCCGTTCCAGGCTAGAAATTCCACTGCACTCAGACGTTCAGTTTTGCTACTTTTGGTTCCTGAACACCTCGATGTATACTAGCTTAGAACATTTTACTAAGGCATGAAAGTTAAGGGCACTAGAGATTTCTCCAGTGATGGCCTACCGGTGATGATCTAAGTTGAATGCACTGGTGGAGATATGCCACTGAACTTTGTAGAAGTGTATCTTCAGCCATTGGGCATTCACCTATATCCTATCCAATTGATTTACCGTGTGTCTTTGAATCACACCCGTAGACACCACCCAAGCTATTAGCCTGCAGTGGATGTGTGAATCGTCACTTCGTTTTCGTCTACTTTTTGATCAGCTCTAACGTTAAACGTGAATTACCTCTGCGCTATTGGCCTAGCATTTCAAATTCGCGTCCTCCATTTTCAACTTTATTAGCCGGATTGACTCGAAACTATGAGTCCGAAGTGACATTTCTGCCTACTTCTTGAAGAAAAACTTCATAATCACAATCAACTCTTATGTTTGTGAAATTACGAATTCATGTGGTATGACATCTTCATTATGAAAAACATTACGCAGAAGGATTCCTACTACTGAGCACAATTTGTGGTTTGAAAACATCTTTCTAATATATGAATTGGATGGATGTTTTCTTCGTATCCATCACCGTTATGACGAAATTCACCTCGTTACAAATGAATATACTGTCCTGAAACACTATCGTCTGTCATAAAGACAAACGTATATGGTTAATCTCTCCTAAACCAATTGCCTGATACCGATAAGTGTGCCATCAAATACATGTAGACGCTTCATATTCACAATCATAAATCCTGCCTGATAGGCTGATCTGAGTATACTCGCTATATCCATTTTTACAAAAAGCATCATTCTCCCGAAACAGAAATGATGAAATGACAGAGCCAGCAGTTTTTGATGTTCATTCAGTACTGTAACTATGAACGTACCATGTGTTCTTTATGTCCAATCTAGTGTGACCGGTGGAAGACTTCCATAAATGTATGTGAATGAATTATTGGAGGTTTTATCTTCCTTACCAAGTGACAGCACCCAAGAGGTGACCGCTGTTGGGTGACTGTCGATTAAGTGGCGTTGTTACGGTAATATGCCCAGTTAGTTGGACTCAATGCAGATATGTGTAACGTCTTACCATCATCATCATCAAAACAGCCATGAGCCTGACCAAAAGGTACTGTGGCTCGGGCCGCCGCTCACTTCAACAGTGACGTGGAATATCCTAAAAGGAAAGAGTACTACGAAGGACAAAAAAGATTGAAGAAGACTAATCGGAAGAACTAGAAATGGTATGGATACAGGTACGCCATTGACTGCGACACACCGCCATCTCGGATAGCGTCTCTAACCAACGGTTTGAGTGATCACGAGGACCCCAGCCAGGCAGGCGATGCCTGC
>QNGE01000206.1:293660-304979 GCA_008508345.1 Paragonimus westermani
AAAAATAGTTCTGCTGTATGCCCATAGGATCGTGCCTCACTGCCTAAGCACTCCTACGCGGTCAGTAGTGCGACATACAATCCTATGAGTGTAACTGCTTTTCGTCTGACTGCTCCTCTTTGGCCTGTCTGACAAGGTTGCACCTGGAAGGACCGGAGTCCTAGTCAGCGTAGCCCGCCGGATCAAAACAGTACACAAGCCCGACCACCACGTCAAGGTAGCAGTATAGGTCGGGAACGTCTTACCAGAGGAGGAAATTTCTTACCACAGTATCTGAGATGGCACAAGTCAGTGAGTCACTTGATTTCAATTACTTCTGAGACCCAACGGCGGCATAGTGGACGTGAATGTACGTATTCACAAGCGACACAAACGAGTGCTGTACTGTTTCAGTTTGAAACGTTCAATCAATAATTGATGTCCTACAAACCACCACTTTATTTCATTGTACATGTTGGATAATCCAGGTTTAAAATAACAACTGCAAAAAAGAAGGACATCGGATGACCTCAAATATACTTAGAGGTAGACGAAGATAAAAACTACGTGGGTGTAATTCCACTCAACATTGCGACGAATACCTGTCGATTATAAAACGTTAGAGGATGGTGTTATAGTGATTCACTGTAAGAAATCTGGTCAACCACTAAAGGAAGAGTTCATTATAGGAAGTTGCTGGAGCCCTGGAATGGTGCATTACTTAACAGAACCAAACTTGTCTTGGTAAAGAAATCATTAAGTTTTGTAGAAGATTGGTTTGTTCTTTAACTGATCAGTATTAAAACACAGTATTCTTCATACAGTAAACGACATGGAACACCTATGACGAGTTGTGGCATAAAACAACTAAAAGCAAGTCATATTCGACTTCCTCATCCGGACCTTCTCACACTGACGTCAATCCCCATGATATTAACGTAGTTGATTATGCAGATGACAATTTGAATTGTTACGAATGAAGTTACGGAGGATGCAGCCAGAGCTAGCGAAGTATACCACAGACTCATTGAGATTACAATGCAGCGTGTTTTGTTGGTTCATTCTGAATGGTAAACGCACCAAAGTCTGGGTTATAAACACTGACACCCACATTTGGCACAAGTGGTCGTGACGTGATCGAACACTGCAGCGGGGTCACATTAATGACACTTTCCTTACAGGTCCTAGAAAGAATGGTTGAAGACCAGCCACTGCAGCAGTTTGTTCGAATTGCACTGTAGCCGGGCAATAAATATGAATTTGGAAACAGACTTCTGTGCGTTATTAATGTATCTGCCGATCAGGAAATATGCGCAGAAGCCAGTGGTGATCAACTAGCTGAGGTTTTTCTCTAGGTTTCTTTAGAGCTTCCAACCACATAAACTACTCTGTCTTATGGGCGAAGTTCCGCACTTACATGTTAGACCTTCCTGCACTGGAATGACTCAGTGATTACCATTAAGATCTCTGGCTGTTAAAGTGAACGGTATATTTCTGACTGGTACTTTGAGAACATCAACTTGCAGCAGAGTACTACCCATGGGCTTGTTTTTCATTTTATCCGTGCTTAAACTCTTGACACACGTCAAATTTCCGTCATTTACATGTGCCAACGATAATAATTCGACAGAGATCGAGATGCAGCCGAACGAGTTGAGCGCTCTGTATTACTGGACTGATAAGACATGACCGCCAATTCGGAACTATTGTATGTAACGTAGTGTATCTTCGTCATTCGGGTCGCACTAAGTACATTCTTGGTGGCAATGAGCTGAGCAACAACAACAGTTAATGGAACGTGGGAACTGTCGTTTCATATTACTTTGCTCTTCCTCAAACTGTCCTTCCATAGTGAAAATGTTACCTCGGTACTTAGGTCAATCGCAAGACTGCTCGGTTCATTCCACGCAGACTATTTTTCTGGTACCTTCAACTCTTGAGCAAAGCATTCGAGCTTGTTATCCGTATACTGTGAAATACATAGTTGTAATCGAAAAGACATAACAGGTCGCAAAGCGGATTATGACACATCATTCTTTGCCTTGTCTAGAGATGTTACGTAAACTGGAATTGTTCTTAATGCACTACCAACAAATTATAAGCCTAATTCCGATATATATATATATATAATTACAAACGCATAGTCCCTGACAGTGTGTTCTGATTGTATGGTGCTCATGGGATCTGAGGATGCGAGTAACAGATGTGACACTAAAACTTCTCCACTATTGGCGTTACGTCAGGAAACTAAACGTTGATTGGTGCGTTTATTTGTTCAGATTGAATTTACTGATGAAGTGACTGTTTTTGTTGAGGAAACCTCACACATAATTGTGTTAATAATGTTGCCGATCACGGTAACAAAGCACTTGTAAAGACTAGAATGGCTATGACGGTTCAGGGGTAGAGTGCCATTACCGCATACTTGAACAATTCCGTTTAAACAATAGCTTCATGTGACGAATGGATCATGGCTTCACGGTAGATGTTAATAAATTTCTCTGAATAACTTGAGTCCCCCTGTCACCTCACGATGTGTCATGGACTTAGTTTCCTGCTCAGTGTTCTTGTTTATTGAAAATGCCTGGTTTCGATGGCTACCCGATATACTCACAAGAAAGTCTGTGACGTTACTGTTACTGATTTCGAGTGTCTTGCCATTGGTGAGTCAATTTCGTCTTGGCAGTCGTAGCTCCTCGCGGACAGCACAACTAAAAAGACTGTTTCACCTGATCTCTGGTTGCGCAAATTTGTCAAACTCGACGCATGCTGTGTACGCTGAACCGTAACTGACCAGCATGAAAGACACCGTCTCGGCAACCAAATTTGGTGCACAAGAATATCGACTGAACATAACGCTAGCCTTGTGAGAGTCTGAGTGAGTTTACCACTAATGGATCATTAAGATGAAGATCCTGAGAGCGGTGGATAACGCGGTCACCGATTAAACCGACAGGTTGTAGATGATAGACGTTCGGTAATCAGTACTGCGTGTCGATCCATTGCAACTTTATTTACTTTCGTGCTCATCAGGAGTACGCCCTGAATACAAACCAGGATATTGGGGACTTTCTCAACGGACTGTTGCTTACTTCCCGTATACTTGTACACTGAGTGAAAGACGATATTTCTTACTATAAATTACGTGAACCAAGGATGTAGCACTTAAACTTCAAATTGCCAGTCCTTAAGACCGCAACTTGTGGACACAGCTACCTGACGTATCTCTGAAAAGCCGAAGTCGTAATGAAACGGTTTTTTGGAATGACTGTCTGTGTTCAAATATGATGATGTGAGACCCTCTACACTAGTTAGCTGTTACAAAGTGAACATACCTCCTATGTCCTTGCAACCGTCTGAGTGTGATGGGTTAATTAACAAGTCGCATTTAAAAAGTTCAATCACAAACACCCTTGAGCCAATATGCCTGTGTTAGTTTGTGATTTTTCATTTAGGTTTAGTGCAAGGTCTGTGGCGCGGTGACCAACTATATTTAGCGACGTTCAAGTCCCGATTATGGCAAGGAGACGCTCTTCACTAGAATCAGTCATAGTAAAGCTCGGGTCTAATGCACATTTTTGAAAGAGATTAGCAAATACATCCGTCCGTACGCAAAAGCTGAATCGATTATGTGTTGCATTGAACTTATGCCGCCCAACCCTCTGATTTATCACCCGTTATTACTTGGTAATCTTCAGACCACATTTTTACCTCAGGAGCTAAAATTTGTAAACGAGGATTTAGTTATATTTGAGAAATTTCACTGTAATTCGAGTATGCCTAAGATAGTTATTTGGTGAACACGGTCTCTTTCTGAAGAAACGACTTCGCAAAACGGGTCATCGTGTCCGCAGTGTCTAACAAATGGATGGCGTCATGTCCGAATTGAATTGATTCTCCGTCCAGCCTAATCGGGCCACTTCTATGGTAATTTCGAAACGACCGCAAACTCTTTATCGTAGTACAAAGTATCTGTCTACGTCAACTCAACCGATATTCTACACGTGACCTGAAAAATAGTCTTTTCATTTCCCTGCTCCAAATTCAAATTTGTATGGGTAGCTTCCGCAAAACGAACATTGAGGTGCAAACCACAAATGATCTCTTTCATGTCTACTGATAGCAAACATTGAGCGATACGTACTGACGACATCATTAATTTTCGCACTGTCATCATGATTTCCTATTCAGACTGTGATGAAATAATCAAACGGCACAAAGAGGCTTGTCTGCGCGTAACCTGCTTGACGGTATGCAAGGATTTGCTATGGGTTGGGACAAGCGCCGGCATTATTGTAACAGTGGCAATACCGCGAGTGAGCCTAGCCTCCACTCAAAGTAACATGGAACCTCCGCGATTTGAAGGTAAGTTTATTGTAAGATGCGCGAAAGATACTTCTGACAGTCTCTCAGTCTGCCCTACAGGAAACTCAGATTGTGTCGTTTTTTACTGTGCACTAACTCTTCCCGTTGTGCAGATTTTTTGCCTGATAGTGAACCTCTATCGCATTAGGCGGAGCAATTGTCTATAACCTATCATCCCGAAATAAGACTTGTGGTTTTTAATCAAAACACAGCTTCTTTTGTTTGAGTAAAACGGCATTAATGTGCAGAAATTTGCGTTCTGTTAACAGACTCTTTCATCTGACTAGAAAGCTGTAACCTGGTCTCACCTAGGCTTTGGTGTCATATGCTTTAGGAAGCTGTGGTCTCAGACAACCAAAGTTGTGCTAATTGATTGACACTGACAAGTACGCTGTAAAGTCAAATGCTCACCGTCCGGTCATGTGATCAATCTTTTCAACTCTGCCGTGCTCTTCCACCCACAACATTGTGGCGGCTAACAAATGAAACGTAAAAACCGATTTTACTAAAGGAAATGATGTTTGAAAGGACCCACCATATTCGCATGCATTTTTCTGCATGCGATCACTTTTAAGGTGATGCGTCAGAAAAATGGCACCGTATGCAAAGTGGATCATTTTTCATGACTTCGGTTTTACTATCCAAACGTTAATAGAATGTTTGTAAATTCACAGCTGTCTTCCTTGCCGCTGTAGTCAAACCGAGCCGGATGTGACAACCCTTCAAGGGCCGATCTGCAAATTTTTCGTCGGCATTAATTGTCTGGTCTTCTTCCAGACCTTCGACACACAGTATGTAATCTTTAGTGTTACAGGGAATGTGGATGAATCCATATTTACCCAAGTTGGCAACTCAGATCACAATTGAGAAATGCTTCAGTATATTGCTGAAGGTATTCATTGAATCATTAACCTTCCGAACACAACCAAAATTAGAGTTTTACCTAATGAGTTTAGGTAGCTTTGGCTGTTTCGTGTCTGTATAACTCGAAAGTAAACAGGTATTAGGTGTGACGGTCCCATTCGAATTAAATGCTCCGTCAGTCCCAAACAACAAGGCGTGTTGAAGCAGCAGTACTGTAAACTACTGCAGTTGAAACTCGTGTGGTAAATGAGTATGAGGGTCATCAGTAACAATCGGCTCTGTTTAAGCAAGGATAGGCAAGGGAAATTCACTGGTTGTGTCAACCGATATCACGATACTTACCCAAGGTTTAAAAACAAGCAGCTCTACGTAAGCTGAGTAGGTGCATTAGAAGAACACAGCTCACTGCTGGTTGAATAAAAATTGAGAAGTAGACATGGTCGTTTAATTAGACACGGATGTTACGAAGGTTTTATTACAACCAAACATGCTACACTTAACGACTATACCCCCCACTCCCAAAAGATCAGCTTATCTCTGCCTTCGGTGTGATACCCCGTACCACGATTGATAAACTAGTTAAGAAAAGTTGCACCTCAGTATACAACGTTAAAGTCTGTATTTCAGTCCGTCTCTGAATTGTTTAAGGAAGCTCCTCGACAACATTAAGTTTGCCATAGAGACTGGTCATTCTCTACCACAGTGATTGTTGTGCATGTGTGGTTCCTATGCCAGAACAAGTTCTTGTGGTATGAGTTCACTCTACAGGTAGCTGGTTCTTGCCAGACACTTCGGCGTCACCAGAGGCACAGAATATGAAGTCAAGAGAGCACTTTTTTTACTACCAAGCTTTATAAGGTTAGTTACCTATTACACGAATTTCTTTTGCTCAAATGTGGTTAAAATTTGTGTTTTGTAAGTTGTTGTAAGTTGTTCTACAAGTGAGTTTATTTACTGAATTTTTCAGCGCAAACGTTTAAGTTTATTTCAGGGGACTAAAATAGATACTTGTTACATTCAACACTCAGTTTACCCTTTTAGATTCCTTCAGTCCTTTGGAACAAGAAATTTACGAGTGACTGCAACAAATTTATCTAGTCAGTGTGTAAAAACTATCATTTCCTCACACGCCTGGTTTGCTTGACTTGTATGGTCTATTTGATTCGAAGACCGATAGAACAGTGTGTTTTGAGGACAGATGGCAGACGATATTGGAATAGGCTTTAATTAATTCTGGTTAACCTTAAAGCTGTTGTTAAGCTCAGTGCCTATTAATAAAACATGTTAACACGGGGTAACGGATAGTCCTTTAAATTTTTTCGAATTCTCCTGAACGAGCCTTCTCATCTGATTTTCTCCCACAGTGCTCCGACAAGGGCACATTGGTCACGTTCGCTTTCTTGTAAGCCTTGAGAGTGTGTCGGAAACCGAGAAAGCCAAAAGCAGTGAGCTGTCGAATTCCTCGCTGAGTTCCAATCCTGAGGCGGAAAAAATTGGACAGGAACAAATTTATTCGTCTGGAAAGCCGGCCGAAAAATCCAGACTGAGTGAAAGAGACGAAGGAGAGACAAGTCATCAACAGTCTTCCAGCTCTGGTGTAGATACAGATCGAAAGTCCCAGGTAAAGCAAGTTACGTTTTTATCTGATTCACCCATCACTGGCCACCCGAATTACGGTGACCAAACTGAATCTAATGTTAACAATGCTTCCACGGCCAGTTCAGCTGAGCAACATCTCTCTCCACCCGTGTCTTCCAAAGTCAACGCATTCAATCCCACATCTCCTTCACAGCAGCAACACCAACAACAGCATCGTCAATATCTTCTAGGTGTGCGAAGAGCATCTGTCAACCCGTGCACGACCATCGCGACACAAATGAAGGTAATCAGTGGTGGAGACGGATATGAAGAATTCATCACATGTGACAGTCTACCGTCTGAGAACGAACAAACTGTCAACCCTGCGTTGGGAAATAACGATAGTCTAAACCACGTCCTCATATGGGACGTGCACTAACAGTGTATTTCCTTCACAAGAGTTCCTGATTAATTCATCTAGATCAATATTATCAATATGACAAACAAAGCAACATCTGTGAACGCTGATCGAAGATTGGAATACCAGTAATTCTAACAGAAAACTCTTAGAAAAACAAAAAAGGTTATCTCCCAGTAAGCGCACAGGAAACTGGTCATCGGCATCCTCCTAAAATATCCCACCCAAGTTTGTTCACTGCAAAAATGAAATTTCTCCTATACAAGTTCGTTCCCATGCCACTTGTTGCTAAGTTCCAACATGAAGGTTAAGTACATCAAAAACAGCAGTGCCTAAACACATGTTGTGACTGACTATGCAGCGTCTGTTGTGCAGTCGGTAGGCATACCGACTGTAATACATTCATTTGCACCAAGTGTAATTTCTGCATATTTCATGGGCCAAAGCTCCAATGTAGCTGGTTCTACTTGGACTACCTGCGGCGTCTTTTGTCAACTCATTCAATTGATTGATTGCTTGTTCACATGTTCTCACCTGTGGCTTGCTTGTACGGAACACATTGATTACAGTATTAAAACTATTGTGATTATTGGTTATTCGCCTTTTGAGTGGTCCAGTGTCCAAGAACTAGAGGTAGATTCTTCCAATGAATGTATGTTCGAAAAATTTATTGTACGGACCCCACTATAGCTGGTCGGACGTTAATCACATTGTATTAGTCCTATAAATGACAGAGGAAAGCTAACTCCAAATCGGTTTACAAACATTGCCCCACGAAATTTTTAACCACAGTGATCAAAATTTCACATAACACGGTGGAGTACAACTAACGCTCTGCTCAACTTGAGCTCGGAAAGAAAGAGGTAGTAAATTCGGCACAAAAAGAACCAATGAATATTATGGTCACTTTCAACAGAGACCAGAATTCACCGCTTAATTGGCACTATTGTTAGTTTGGGCTGTCACCAGAGTGTTCTGATAATACAAAATCTGACCGCATATCACTGTACGTTTTTGATATATGAGAGCCATAAACGTACGGCAAACATTCATTACAAGATAAAACAATACGTGTCAAGAGCGCTCAACTTTTGTAGTGATGTGAATAACGATATGGACCGTCAACTGATTTAAACCTTGTGTACCACGTTCAGAAGACAAATATCTCAGGCGAGAAATATTTCGGCCGTATATATTCCACCAGTATCATTTTCATTATAGAGTGGAAAACAGTAATTTTGCTCACAAAACTAACAATTCCTGATAAAATTGCTTGGTTATACTTTGCAATGAATAGCCCTCAAAGCAAATGGTTCATATACGTACGTATACACATATATCTATATATCGTGTAAGATTAGTGGTGTCAAGCACAGACTATTTTTAGCCATTGTTATGTTCAAGCAATGCAAGTGTCAGTCACAATAGACGGTCTCTTTTCCGAATCAGATTTGGTCTCGGATTGAACATGTATGAATATAATTAGGGAGCTGAGGTGTGCGCTGCACACCGATTGTGTGCCTTGGTTAGCGGAGAAAGTTGACAAGATAGAAACCGCTTTTGCATCATGGAATACTACTAGGCTTTTCAAGCGCATGCGCTCTGTTGGTGCGAAAATCCAGTCTCTCAGTGGTGCTATCAGCAAGTCAGACGGCACACTCATCCGCAATAAGGTCAAAACGTTGGAGAGCTGTTCGGAATATTTTAAGAGTCAACTTAGCTGGCCTGCTGCTTTTACTGTGACAAACCCTTACCCTAGTCAGTGGATTCAAAACTATCCCCTAAGGCTGAGGTTTGCAGTTGCGTTTCGCCTCTCTAATGTAAAATGGATACTGGCCCAGATGATCTCGTGCCACAAATTTTCATGGAAGGTGCGCAAGCGTTAGCAGAGGTTTCGACTCAGATGTATCAACATTTGTGGACGACTGTGAATATCCTTCCCTCCTGGATTACTCCAATATTTCCCATATTTAACAAGGGAGCCAGGGCTCTTACGAAAACCATAGGGGAATTAACCTCATACCATTATTCACTAGGGTACTAGCATCTACTACACTTCGTCAGCTCATTGCAGCAATGGGGTCAGAAATTGAGAAAGAAAAATCAGGGTTCAGTCCTAGGCAACGATGTATTGATTCAATTATTAATCATCACATTCTGGAACATCGTGATGTGCACACTCAGTCAAGGGTTACCTTTTCTTCGCGATTGCAGTGGTGTGTTCGATTACATGGATCGATCTGTGATTTTCGAGTGTGTACTAAATTAGTATGTGAACACACTGTCGACGCTTTTTCCCCACAATTCGGCCCAGTTTGTGGTTTGTGATTAATCGATTATCCAAGTTCCAGTACCAAAAGTAGCGTACGTTAATTCTGTTTTGTTTTCTTTTCACCATTTTTGTTTGCCTTCGTCACGTACAAAATAACGTATGGTCGTCAGCATTACTCACAAGATACTGGCGTCGACAGCACACCTGGTGGAAGACTAATCGAACTTGGTTATGTTGACAACTGGGTATTGCTCTTTGACAGAAAATGTTAGACGCTTCTTCGTCTTTTGTTGAATATTTCAGAATGAGTTTTGCAGCTTCAGCGTGTGAAGTTTTTCTGTAAGGTTGGTGTGACTACGTAGATTTAAGGATGGATATTAAAGTTATGGGGGTTGTTGACTGGTTTGTGTACTTGATAAGCTAATTTAGCAGGGTAGGAGATGTAGATAATGAAATATAAGCGCGTATTTCTAAGGTTAGAGTGATATTCATTAATCTATGGCATCTGTGGCGACAGAGGCATCGGGCTAAGGGTAAGAGACACAAACCGTCCTCAGGTACTTGACTACCTACGTCTGCGTTCGGTCACACGTATCGGGTGGCACCAGCAAGTAAGCAGCGAAGTGATTAAGAAGCGGGTATTTGTTAGTGATGACCAAGTGAATTCCTTTGTTCACTCGTTAAGTTGATAGAAGTTTAAATGGTCGGGACATGTCCTTAATATGCCAGTTAGTCGCCAGCCGGGCCGAACCCGCTGTACCGAGGCAGCGTCTAACTGACGCAAGGTGTAGGTTAGAAAGATGACCAGGCATAGGGAACTTATTTCACTCACCGAGGAGTTGCCTGCTGTAGGCCAGGTTAGTCTTTAGGTTGATACTGTCGCCGATCATGAGGTCGGCAGGTGGAGACCTCAAATGAGCTGGCGGCTTATCAGTTGGCTTGGAATGTTTTACTCCACTGTCAGTCATATCAGCATATGCCTGTCATGTGTTTAGAGTATAACTGCGGAACCCGACCGGATGGTGCTCACGTGCGCAATAGCCATTATTGTTACCACGGCTCTACCTGCACGTACGGTTAATGGTGGTATTTTCGGTCAACTTGCCACTGTTTTCTGCAATGAACATATTTCTCTCCGAAATCTCTATTTAGTGTCAGTCACCGTTTGACCGTTTACTATCGGTCACATCTTGCAGTTTAATTTCACTGTTCTACTCAAGCCAGCCATTCGTTCGTCTTCTTTTCAAGGAACCGTATAACATATATCCCGTTACATTGTCTGTTTCTAGCTGAGGAGACCATTTTTTCTAAAACGATGTAGACAGTACCCATATTTCTTTTCATTCTGTGGCAAGTAGTTTTCAATAGTAAGTGAAAAATAACCTGGCATTCGTTTACCTTCAATGTTGGGAGAAATCGTCGTTTTGTTCAATTCCATTTCTCAATGATGTTATTACCCATCTAACCCGGTGGTAAAAAAACGAAGTTTGCAAGCTATCACTGATTTGTGCTGCACATTCCGTAACATGAACATACCACCAAAAAGATCCGTGACCGCCTACTGTTTTCTATTGCTTTGATACTGTGTTTCGCAGAATACTCAGTTTTTGTGATGGGCTACCTTGGGTCACAAAAAAAGTTATGATGCTCGTTTGTTCGTAGTGTTGTGAACCCAGAAGGCTTCTTTTCGAAAGGGTCTGGCTGGAAAGTCTATCTGAATGCGAACTCTGCAATCAAATGTGAGTGATGGTCAACTTGAAAATAAACCAAATCCCCGACTACTCATCAGTAATCTAAAATATCGCCTTGCAGGTTTAATGAGTTCTGTGATCTCGACCTGTCT
>QNGE01000206.1:337931-370185 GCA_008508345.1 Paragonimus westermani
TGATGTATTGCTGTCTAGGATGATGATGATTATGCATTTCAGGCACCAGAATGCAAAACAGCAGTTAACGTTCGAAACCAACAGCATCTACATTGTCTATCCGATACTGGTTATGCATTTCGAGTAATTCTACGACCGCGATTACCCGTCAGGTTGAAGTAAATATGATTTTCAGCACGACGGCCGTAGTCGCATTGATAGATTGGATTTCTGTTAACGGCAGACCTTGGGCCGTCCGCCTGTTAGGTTCTATTAAGACTGGTTCTAGACTCGAAATCTTCAGAAATCGTTTCATTGTGTCTGTTTATGCTGCAAATGACTACAGTGACGTCAGTGTCAGAGACGCCTTTTATTCGAATCTGGCCGCTCTCCCTCAGTGGACACATGGTTCTGATATAGTCATTCTGACCGGAGATATGAACACCCTGATGAGGTCAAGGCCGGTTTAGATCGCAAGACTTGGCTAACCCCTCGCACTTCGGTAGTGGTGAGCGGCTGCTGTAATTGCGCACCGAGCAGACTAATTTTAACTGACCGTAGAACTACACATCATGTGTGACATTGCTATACATGGCAACCTCCTTCTTCGAATCAGACTTAGTCTCAGATAGATCATTATGGCTGTTCGATATAATGGGGCTCCATTCGGAACTGTCGTTCTTTCTGAAGCACCTATTTGGATTCAGGTCATGCATCAGTACGTTGCCGGTTTTGCAACATGAATGTGCTCTGATGGTATGTTCGGACATCCTCAGGCCAAAGCTTACCCTCAACTTTTTAATGGCCGGTAGGCATCAGTGTCAATTACCGATACGAAGATAATGATTATCATGATGCTGATGATATTAACGATTAGGATACTGAGACACTTATAATCTACGATATAACAACGTTTGTTTTGCACAAAATCAGGACTGACTACAGTCAGAAAAGTAACTCATTTCTCAAGACGACGATCACTTAACCAGTTCGTGGTTTCGAGTAAAAATGAAAGAACCATTCAGGAACAAGCGGAAGGCACTCACTTGAACTTTGAGGATGCCATGGACGGAGAAACAACCATGTTCAAGATCGTCTGGGAATTTTACGATCCATTCTGACCGCCAGCGCCCAGTACTGTAATGAAAAAGAAGGAATCGTAGTATACCACATAATAAATGCAGGCATAACAAGCCTACATAGTCAAACGTTTCTTGTCATTAAAAAGGGTGGCTCCGTTAGATTGTTTAAGCAAATTGCGGCGTAAAATCTTAGAACGCACAACCACCTCGACAAGACAACTTACCGAACAATATTCAAAGTCCGATTTAACAAGTTTAGAACAGTCGAAAGTAGGATGCGGTAGCAATGTCCAAGTGTACGACTAGGTGTGCGAAGAATAAGTATCCATAAAAAGCAGACCAAGCGAATTACATTGAAAACTACCATTGACAGGATGTCTATTAATTAATTCGGGCTTAAAGTTAAGCTAAAACTCAGCATCCAGTGAGACTGGCGTCTATAAGGTTGATCTAAAAATTCGCACCTCGCATTTCAACTGAGTATCTTCACTGGAAACAAGAGTAAAAGGCACGGTAATAATTTGTCACGAAATACGTAGTAAAACTACGTTACCTGTAGCACCCACATGATTTTGGTTATTCGTCTGAAGGCAAGTTGTACAAAGACGAGCGGTCCTATAGTACGGCTGAGGAACCTGACTCACTCGCGTGGAGAACTTCAGTGTCCCGTCTTGACTTTTACTGTGGTTTAAATACCGTATCAGTATGGATAAAAATCGCATGCGAGTGCTTGAGAATAGACGCTGTCGCCAACCTAGTGTTGTGACTGCAAAGGTGCTTGGCCTGTGAAGTTGCGTATTGCAGAAAATCCCTTACAAGTTAAGTAAAAACACAGAGCAACGAACGCGTATACTCATTTGCATGGCTGACTGCATCCGCACACATTGGGCAGCAGTGCATTGTCGTTCACCTTGGTGACATGTCCCCCATAGTGCATACACATGGTCCCAACAGCCTTCTCTGGTCCCCGATCTTCCTGGAATTGAGATCTGCCCCTTAGTTATCGAATGTATGTATCATATGATTCACAAACGGAGGTGAATGTTGTACAACAGTACAGTGATCTCGTCTCTTAAGATTAGATGACTTGGACACGGATCAAAAATGCCAACTCAACGCCCACCTCGTTGTGCCTTGATTGCAAATGATGAGTAAGGCCAAAAGCAACGGCCTGCTAATCAGCGTCTTGATTTGACGCAAGAGAGACCTGACAACGAAACCTGCCTCGATAGAATACTCCTGACTTTAAGGCAATGGTTCAGAGGATAATGAACATCTCTGGTTGAGAACACTTCATGGCATGGCACAGTGTGTATGTAGCAAGTCTATGAGGAGCGCAACGTTACTTCGTCTTTCCTTCAACCTCACTCTACATATACGTACACAGGCCAAACATCCAACAGAGTTATCAGACGAAATAACTAACACCGCCCTTTCACATTATCTGTGTGAAGTTCCAATTTACAAAGTTCACTCCCAGTAGAGACATTTCTACAGCTTAGCAAAATTGGACCAATATGTTTGCTAAGTCTGCAATAGCAGGTTTGCGTTTGGTAGGTGCCATCAGTCCCAGTAATGCTGGAACTCAGTAGTGAAACGAGCCGGATTAAAGTTTCATGCAGTACAGACGAAAGGGTTATAAGAACTGTCAGGTGACATCTAACTGTGGAAGGTACGGTACGAAAGAGAGTCTATAACTAAGAAATGACTAATGATAAAGGCAGCATACAAACAAGATAACCATACCAGATATCGTGGTGGCTGACGCGATATTGTGAAGTGATCAAGCGTCGAGCAGATCCATATTATCGTGTTCACGGATAAACCTACTTCGGTGTACACTGCCAAGCGATCGAGGATCTGCATCTCAAAAGAACAAAGTACTTGTTCGTTCAGTTTCTAATACACAAGGTCCTGCCAATTGCAAGGGACAGTGAAACCGCATGTCTGCACAGTGAGTAGAGAAACCACTAAGTAATGTGACAGCCAACCTACCGGGGCATACCATTACACACTGAAGCACACAATACATGCATATTTTGACATTATGTCTGGACGTCTCTATTCATAGGTGCATCTCTAAGATGAAAACGGATATGGCAAGAATATCAGAGGTCATAAGTCTATTCAGTGCGTTTCATCAATGATAAATCTTTCGGACACAGTATTTAATTCCAATATAGACATTACCGTTTGAGAACGGAATAAGCTATCAAGTAAATCCAACCTGACGATCACACAGCCACTCGTGATTAGTGCCCCTAGACCGGAACACATTGCTGTTACCCAGTATGTTCCTCACGATTTTGCGTACCTGCTTCAAGTTATCCAAACGTTTATCTTCCGATGAAGAGAGGAGGCCAGTTAGAAAAATTTCCTAATTTTACCCGGCAAAGTCACTATAAAGCATGAGGAAGAAAGTCAACCATTTCATGTTAGTCTTGAATAGGGCTTTTATCACCCACGAATACAGTTGATATTTATAACAGGATCCCCGCGTTTTTGTTGCCATTCGCTACATACACAATCGTTCAATGTGATTGAGAAAGTGATTACTATGTTCTCTCGTAGCATTTTTTATGGTAGCAGAGACTGTTTATTCCACAATATGGATTCACCATTCCTGACGGCTCGGTACTTTGCGAGGAACACTCACCAATCAATGCATTCTAGTGAGTACCCAACTGTGGTTTCAATCTTGCGTTCACTGTACTCCAGACGTTGTAGGTAGAATTCAACATCTTTGGGAAGGACACCAACAAAACCAACTTGAAACGGAGCATTGTCACACATAACCACTATTGCTGGCATAGATGCGTGGGACAACTCACCCACCAGAGCACAGAACCGCTGATTAGAATCTGTACTGTTATAGACACTTCGTCGCACTGTGTAAACCTCAACCGAACTTTCCATCGATATCAAGTGACCGTACGTATCGGTCTTTGCCGTTGGCGACATGAATGCATGCTTTTGTTCTCTACAGAGAGTGTCTCATCAAAACTGAACAGAAAAACCCGGATTTTACTTCAACAATTTAGCAGTCTTTGAATTCACACAGCACTTCAACTATCAACAAACAAGAGGTCATAGCGCCACTCTACTCTCACTTGTGCTCATGATAACATGTACTTAGCATAGCCTCTTCACAGTGATGAACCGGCTATCCAGATATCGGTTGACAGCCGTGGTTGACAGTTCGTTCGCAAACTTTGTTTTTGCGAGAATTTTCAAAAATGCGAGTGTCACTTTCGGGTTTAAGAAAATCTACTCAAGTACCACGCTGACTTCTAAATCATGCCGAAGTTTATTCTTGATTTCTTCAGGGTTGTTTAGTAACTGATAGTCAAAATGGAGCGGTCTCGCAACGGACTCAAAGTGAGCAAAAAATGCGCCAACCATCGTCTCATCAAATGCCCAAACAATGCACCTCCGGGTGTCGGAGCTGATGGGGTTGAAGTTGCCTCATACACCCATGAATGGTTTTGGAATACAAAAAAGAACTGACGAACCTACGGCTGCATCACTGTCGTAAACCACGGGGTGAGTTGCGACGTTGTTTGGCTGATGCTCCCTACATTTCATTCGGACTGAATGACGGCCCTGAGAGCTACTGGGAGTCGCTCCATTGCAGTAATTGTTGCATACGGGCCGGACTAATCATAAGCCACTTCCGTGGTTTGAACATGCGAGAGAAAAATGCAACACCCAGAAACCAGGCGTTTGTACACAAAGGGTTTTTGGTTGCTTGAAGGAGCCAATGTGTAAATGGGTAGACCATGGCCACGTAAGTTGTCAGAAGCAAATATGGAGGCGAAACCCACCACCTTTACAGAATTTCTGATCTAACACGCAAAATATTCCCAGTTAAGGTACTGCACAGTTATAGCCATACGGCATGCTGCTTTGCACCAGAAAACTGACCAAATCAAAATGAGGGTACACGGGAACACCCTGAGCCCGAGCTTGCAACCTTACGATCGTTAATCCACAGTCAACACTGAGTTACTCCGAGTATACATGACCGTACCTATCAAGCAGCCAACGTTTTGGCTGCTGTCCTCACAGCAGCACTTTAAAATGAGACCGGTGTGGAATTCCAATTCAACGAAACAGAATGCCAGAAACAAACGTCATTATTAACGTACCACCAAAAATAGTGACACTCATTGTAAGGAACGTATCTACTGCGAGCCTTAGATGTCTAGGATATTTTTGAAAGTGTTCAGTCAACAGACGGTGTGACAAGCCAACCTGGAATAAAGCTCTTAGACCAACTCACGATTGATGCTTGGAGAAATGAGATTCAATGCACGCAATAAGTCGACGATCTTCGTTAGTTACTGAAGGGGCATAAACAGCCACAGTTCCACCAGGAAAATGTTCTGCAGTGTATTCTGTGAGCAAGGACTCTAAGTTAAGCCGCCATGGTTCGGCTGCGATATTGCCACCATCAGCGTCATTGGGCTCTAGGAGTTTTACGTCCCCAATTCGGTGATTCAGGTGGTCAAAATGGTAAGCAACATGCATTCTTGGGCACAGAAAATACCCTCCGCCTAAGTCTCCATGGATGCTTAGAAGTGACGCATGATCAGCGTTAGGGAGCTTCACCGGTATCATTTGGTCTCTGTTATGCTGAGCAGCCGCACTGAAAGATGTCAGAAAAACAAGCGCGAACATACGCTGCCAAGCTCTTCTGCGTGTATGAATGATCCCCAGCTATCGCCCGTACATCTACAGCAAAATAAACAACCAAATTCATTTACCTTCAAGTACCTCCGCAAACTCGCACGGAGGTGCAAGCAGAGTCAACCGGGCCCCAATCGCCGCCTAAAATAATTTTCGTTATGTTGCCATCGAAATTTATCCATAAATCCGAATAAAATACGAATGGGAAACATACCTGCTCCTCTTGTGAAATACCGTCATCTACCATAACGCCCACCTCAAAACCGGCGGCTATTATCACACTTTTACGAGAGAGTGGTTTTCAGTAAGTTCAGCGATCAATACGGGAGCTCTCCATGAAGGGTCGAAACGATTTGGATTCAGTCATTTTGACCATTTCAGTATGCAGCAGAATTCCGCCGATCTGAAAGGTAAGTAGCAGCCGCTGACCTAGGCGCGTCGTTTGATTTTAAATTTCAAATTCAGCACTTGGTGAAGGATTGCGCCTGTCGACGTCTTTATGCTTGACTGATATGATCCGTATATGAATCAGACTGCGTCTTCTGTTGATCCGTTAAGCGGTATTCTGAGGGTAGCGTCAAAAATAAAGAGGTGACAAATCCTGTGTGACCTAAGCAGCAGACACAAGTCATACGCTGATTAGTACAAAGTAGGGTAAAGGTGGCCGGAGCATTTATCTAGCTCTCTTCCTAATTAATATAAGCTCGCGGCCTCAACGACTTTTGCAGGCAATTTATTCCAACAGTTGACTACCGGGTTGGTGAAAGTTTAACCCAACAACAAATCGTGATCTTGTTTTCTTGATTGTGAACCTATGACCCTGCAAATCTCTGTCCTAACGCATTCTGAACACACCTGTCATGCGGCTTGTTCCACAGTGGTGGGTGATTTTGCACATTTCAATCAGGTCTCCACTTACCCCCGGAGTTCGAGTCAGAAAAATTTCAACGAACACAGTGAGAATTGGCTGATGGGACACTTCATACTCCATACCGTAAGCATGCCGAGCATTTTAACACGTTCGAAGACGGCTATGTTCTTTTTAGATATGCTGGCCATGCCTGGACACAATAATCTAGGTGAACGCGAAAGGCAGCCGTGTATAGAGGAAAGAAAACTGCCAGAGGATGGTTAGCGACTGTTGAGATCCAACGAGCTGCAGCCGGCTGGTTACAAATAAAGCAACGAGTAAACAAGGGGCATACTGCCGATACGCGGAACCAACGTGTGTGGGAGCGAATAACAAGACGAATCAGTAGTACAGCGAAACACCGAGTAAGTATGCAGCGGAGCCGTACTTTCGTGTGCGCGGGCGACATGCCGGTGAACATACTCGTTCAAACAGACATTTAAGCGCGTACAAAAGTCGGGGAGGAAAAGTGCACATTTCAATCGTAGCTTCAACACAGTTGGCAATAAGCAAATATGGTCGCTGCACGGTCACCCAGTTCATTCAATATGAGGCTCGCCGTTTTTGTCGCTGATGCGACACACTGAGTAGTTGGAGTTAGCGTACTACCGACTTGGATACTCAGGTCTCTCGTTTGCACATCGAGTGTTAGTTTGACTGTCTGTCCTTGTGTGGGGTTTGGCTGGAGAGCATCAGTTATGATGTCTTCTGAGAACGTTCAGCGGTAAATCAAACTTTAATATCCATTCACAAATTTTCAGAATGCTCTGTTGTAGAAAGGCCGAGTCCGATGAATTGCCGAACAGCTTTATACCATCTGCATACATATAACATGAGCAGACTATGTCGTTCATCGGGCCATTTTTGTGTACCGCGAAAGGCAGATGTGCGGGATTGACCCCTGAGTTACTCCAATTCATGAAGAAATTTTGTCCGACAGTACTCCTCTTACTTTTACTCTACACGACTTTCCAGCTAGAGACGTCTGTATCCACGTGCAGCCACTAGGGGCGATTCCAGCTTCTCGAAGTTCCCAACACAAAAACCTGTGGTTGACAGGCTCGAAGGCTTTTTCAAAATCTAGATAGTACGGATCGACCGCTTCCCCGTTATCCAGCTACTCCGTGACGGTGTCGGAAAATGTCGGAAGATTGGTAAGATGAGTTCTACCTCTTAGAAAGCTGTGTTTGGGAGATCTGAAGACTTTCTGTTTACAGGGAAACTTGCTGACCCTCTCCCGTAATATGCGTTCGAAAATTTTGCTCAAAACCCTAGTCAGGCTTACTGGTCGGTAATTTCCAACTTTTAATCGGTTGCCATCTTTAAATATGAAATTATGATGGGTTCTTTCCAGTCCCTCACAACTAGGATAAGCAAAGAATTCGAGGACCGGAGTCGCTCTTCACTGCCATTAAATTCATGGAGTTCAATGCTTTATTGATCAGTATTACATCTTTCCCATATCACCCATTAAAAGCCACTGTGTTTTGTACATTTTGCACACCTTGGATGGCCAGTCATCTCTGGAGCTGCATGTGTCTGGAAGAGCAGCTCCCAAATGGGGTACTGACCACCGCTTATCCTCTGGTCTTCCATTATTTTCACATAAAAAGATGTTCGCTACAACTGACAGTATTCTTAAGCTTCTTAGCCTAGGGATTTTGCTGCGGTCATCCCCGGTATCTAAAAGGGCCCATACTTGACTCAGTCCGACCGTTCTTCCTTAGGTGGATTGAGGATATATCACCCCAAGGTCCCTGTTATTCTAAAATCCAGCCCAAATTTTCAAGGGTGCAAAGCTAAGCACTCTGCAGAAACTCAAAAAGGAAGGTGGTCCGAAAGCCATCGACATTGGGCCAACAGAAGAGGACAAAGCCTTCAACAGAGACTCTCATATACGCACGGGGTGTGATAAATCGGCCGCAACCCCCAAGAGGGCTGACAAAGCTACACCGCCGATTACGTACCCCTCCACGCTAATAAGAACGCCTACTCAAGCTCCCCCCGTGCTCTTCGGCTTCTTTTTGCACCCAGCCAAAATAGAAAGTGGCCTTCAAGTACGCGAACAGCAACTGTCCCAGGCCTTCCGAGCAAACTATCACAAATCAGGCGACCGGTTCACGACACTATGCCTCACATTCTTGCTCTGATAGGGACCTGACTTTCCGCGGATATCAGTGATAATGAACTGCATAGTCCTGATTACTGATGCTTCGGAACAGACTCCTCCAGTAGACGCATGGGATGCTGTGCCATCTTCCTGAGCCAGAAGCTCCGGTGCCAGCTGTCGCAGCGGAATTTACTCCCCCAGAAAAATTCAGCGCATTCCGGCTCAAACTCCAGTTTGGTAGACGTAACACCTTTCTTGTCATCGTGTATGGTTCACCGTCGTGTAGGGAATCCGACCACAGGGCTATTATTGTTGCCGTAGACAATCTCACGCCTATCTAAGGTTTTTCTCATCTTCTTGGTGTGGGTGACTTCAACGCACCAAAAATCAACTCTACAACTGCCTTCATGAAGAATGTAACTGCGGATTTTCGAAAATCTGGGCAATATTGATCAATGGGAAATATTGGATACAGCATGCCGAACTGCCTACAAGGCACCGTCAGAGACAGACACCCCCTTGCGTGATGTGGTCATCACGAAAGAAGCCCACCTAGCAGATAGAGTGGTCACTGAAATAACGCTGGTACATAGTGGCCACCTGTAACTAGCGCTTGTTCTTATCACTTACTGGTTCCAAAGATACTGTAACAAAGATTTCATTCTGAAAGCTGAACTAAACGCACTAAAACATCTTCAATTGTACTGTAGACTCGCATTTGGTTCATTGAAATCCGAATATCCTTCTTCTAAAGCTGCCGTTCACGAAGCTCGCCAGGCAAGTTTTCCAGGAAAAACTGGAGAAGACCCCTCATGCACCGCTTCCGCGAAACATATTTCGTCATCTCTAAGTATGTTTTCGTCTATTCTCTAAGCAGAACCTAACGGGTAGTCCAGAGGATCTAGAGACCCCTCACTCTGTACGACACAGGCTCAAGCGGGAAATTCGGCAACACACACAACAGGTACAGTCAAAAGTCCTACAGGTAGCTCAGGAGATTAAGAATTTTGTTTTCAAGTATATACGTCGTCAGAGGAAAACTAAACCTTTAGTGCTTTCTCTGTGGCCTGCCGACGGTGAACCCTCCTCCAACCCCCAAGTGGTTGTTGAGGTGTTCGAAGAATACTAATCGGCAATTTACAGTGTGGTCCTGCCAAACTGGCGTCTGATTCTCTCGAGAAAGAAAGTTCCAACATCCACCCATGACAGCTGACTTCATTGTGCTCGACGTTCAGGATCTATTGTTTGTGATGTATCCTTATAGTCTCTCTGGACCAGACGTGATTCATCCTAGGATACCCGAAGAAGCGGTCCTTGGGTTGGCGGTGCCCTCTCGTGATCTACGTAGAAAGAGGTTTGGGGTTGGCACTCCTCCGGTAGCATGGAAGGAGGCCACTGTCACACCTATATTTATGACAGGTGACCGTCACTGTCCCGCTAGTCTTCGGACCATCAGCCTCACAAGCACCCGATGCAAGATAACGGAGCATCTGCTGAAACGCGCCATCTCTAGATATTTCTTCACAAATGATATATTCTTCTATACTAAGAATGCTTTTCTTCATGGTCGGTTATGCATAACCAAGATGTTACTATTCATGAATAGCCTGACAGAGGCCAATGACAATGGCTACATCTCGGGGGCTACAGTCTTCGACTTTGCCAAAGTCATCGACCGTGTCTCACAGAGTCCGGTTGCAATATAATAGCAAGTTACTGGATTCAAGGAGGAACTGATCGCTGGATTAACTCCTATCTTGGTAACAAGACCGGATCGGGACTTCCTTCTCCTTTCCCGGCCTCTGTAGGAGTTCACAACGATCGGTACTTATGCCACTGCTGTTTCTGGAATACATCGATGGCCTCCCCCAGGTCACTTCTAACAACGCCCTCCTTTATGCTGATGGCTTAAGAATCCAGAATGCGTGTGACGTCAATGCTTTGCAGATTGATCTTGACCGTACTAAGTGCTGGCCGTATGACGAGAGTCACCCTTTAAACGACAGTAAGTGTGCACACATTTCGCTCAGAGGAGACTCCGGCAACCTATTCGTGATAAACGGTGCACAAAGTATAATAGATATCGCGAACACTGACATCAAAAAAGACCTAGGATCTTCGGTGTCCTCTGGTTTATCCTTCTCTTGTCACCACCAGTTGACAGTCAAAGGAGATCTTATGACTGCTGGGATGATATAAGATCCTTCCCCCGCATACACCGAAATGCCTTTTACACGCTTCACGGAGTGTACATAAGACCACTGCCTGAGTGAGACAATCAAGTCGTTTACACTGATTTGAAGAAGGACATACTCGCCACCGAAATTGCCCAGCGAGTAGTCATCAAAATGGTCACTGGCTTGCGGCATTTCTCCTACGAGTCTGTCCTCGAAATTCTTCATTTCTATTTACTTGAGTTTCGAGGACTCCGTGGTGACCTCCCTAGTAGCATGACCGTTCCCTAAGTGTTCCCTGAATGTTCCAACTGGACAGTTCGGGAACACTCAGGGAACAGTGGGAGAAAGAAATACGCAAAGCCCCAATAATAGAACTTATCATATGCCGCCAATAGTCAATTTTCGTACGGGGCTCAGTAGCGTTGAACGTAAACCTAGTCTCACACAATAACGACCACGCAATGTTCCACTTCACGAGAAACGATGTAAAAGACACACAGATATTCACATATTATATTGAGCGCAATTTTTACGACAATATCTGTCATTTTGAAGAGTACATCGTTGGAATCATAGTGCAAAGATGTCGGCAACGAGATCGTTGGTTTCTTTCGTTGCCCGCAATCTCGCCTTCTGAATCCACCGCTGAATGGTTCCCTTGGCGTCCGAGTACGATACGCCGGGGTAAGCCTTCTTCATGATAGATTCTACTTTTAAAAAGTGTTGACTTTCAGCGATCGAACATACCAATGATGGTTGCGGCCAAGGATGATGAGGCAATGGAGACACGATTGTCTACACCTCTCCAGTTTACGGTTTTCACCACTACATCCTTCAATAGTGTTCTCATTATATTACGGGTGCACTCACCCATGGATTTATCGTCGAAACCGCTGAGAAAGTTCACTTGCGTATTGTGAGTCGGTAGAATTGTACATACCAGCTGGGTATATACTTCTGCTTCTTACAGCTTCATATTCAGCAGTTGCCTGTCCCATATGGACTGCATGGGGAATCGGACGGGGAATTGTGCGGTGGAAGACATACCGGGGGCTGCAAGTTGGAATCGCGGAACATTCACTTCTAGGAGTACGGCGTGTAATTCCTCGCGAATCCTGATGTTTTGGAAAACTAAGTTCTCAATTACACCTGATGAACAGGGTGATTATTTGTATCAAACGAATTTACCTTTCGACTCTTTCACTTCTTTGGCAGTGTCGTTTTTGCACACTGCCTCAGTATTTGCTGCTGGTGGACTAGCGATGGTGGAGCTAAATGCTTACTGATTGACGTTTCACTCATGACATTCCTGGAAGCAACAGGGCTGGAGAAAGTGGATAGGTTCTCCATTGCTCCCAATGTCCGTCGTGTTGGAAATGGAGATGTGTGTGAAGTAATCTCCAATGGTGGTGGCGGTGGAGAATAGTCAATATCGACGCCGTACACTGGAGGTCCCGTTTCTCTTCCGCTTCGTACGTGAAGTCGTAACAAACGATATCTTTTCTGCAAATGTGACATAAGGCGATTTCATTGTACCTCTAACGTTTGCCACCTCGATCCGTTATGTCCGTGTCGTCAAACGATGGTATGTCTGATAACTGTTCCGGTATTCGTTGGTATCTGTAAGCCAATTGCAAGTCCTCTAGAAAATGTTAGGAAAAGTAAAAGCGCATGCCTTTTGCGCGATGCATCTTCACTTCGTACAGCTTCGAACCAGTGGGTGCTGCCATTCCACACAACAGCAACTTGTGATGCTTCGTAGATGCTATTCCTAGTCAGAGCGCGAACCCTTGCTGCATAATCCACGACCTCTGCACTATTCTCACACATTCGTCCTCGAACTCCACCACCTGATACATCTGAAAATGAAGGCGTTAATTAGCGGAAGCATTGTGTTTTTGCTCAAAATACGGAATGAAATTAGTAGGATTTATTTTACGGACAAATTTCCAAATGTGCATTTTTGGGTGTGATAGAAAACTGTCCTTGAATGGTAGAAGCAGCCCTTTACACTGGATGCCTTCACGGTCAACCCAGCAGGTGGATGTGTATATATGGGAGCAATGGAAAATTTACAGTCTGCTGGAAGGCAACATCCTGTCAAAGAAATCGCAACAGGTTGCCAAACGCTGTATGCGAATGCGTCTCCCAGCCAAACTGGTGGTTACCACGGATAATCCATCCACCAACACCACGTTGTTGGGCTTGACGTCACAGTACATCACACCTTCGAAAATGAACATACCATGTTTGTTCGCTGTTATAGAAATGGGTGTTGCCTTCGCATCATCCACGAGTGCACTGTCATCTGGCAGCCCTACATGCATCCTTTCCGTTATGCGTCGGAAGATCTGCGAAGTGGGCATATTTGGAGAGCGTACGAAACAGCGTAAATTCCTCATATACGACTCAAATGGAAACGCCGGATAAGAGTCTAGCGGTCCGTGCAGTCTGACGTCCCCACCCAGGCGGCTAACACAGTGGAAGTTGAACACAGGCTCTGATTCACCGTAGAGAGCAGCGAAGTGAACGAATGTTTTTCGCAACAAGTACTTCACAAAAAACAACATAGCGAAGACACCACTTTGGGCAGCAAAGTAGGTATATGGAAACTGAGAGGTTTGAGAGGGTTCGGTAAATTTTGTCATCCACCACTCCTTTCAATGCAACTGGACTGATGTACGACAGGAATTGCCGAAATTCCGTTGCCTTTCAACGGCTGCACTCCGCCGTTGGTCGAAATTTCTTGGGAAACTCACAAGTCAAGACTCTCCTCAGTCTCATCAACCTACTGTTCAACTGAGTCATCTGCGAAGAGCCCAGACGGATTTTCCTTTCCGTTGGACCTGCTGTCCATAGGTTCATCAACCGCTTCATCATTCCCAGGCACGCCATGTGCATGTCATCAAGAGGGAAACATGTCGTCATGTTCGCATGTAACCTTTCGAAAGTGGACTGACCAACGTGGTGTTATTCTCGGCGTCGGGTTCTGAAGTCGTCGTCCGCACTTAAGCGGTAATTGCTAGGTGGGAATACCATTTTCAGGTTCACGTACACTACCGGTGCAGTACACTTTTTGCAACAGTGGTCACCAGTTTGGTTTTTCACCTGACGAAAAAGCTCTGGCTGGTGCGTCACCAACCACAAAAACCAAAACGGCTTGCACATGGCGGTTATATGTTGACAGCAACAGACCAGCCCTCAGTACAATCGACAAATCTTCTATCACGCTATTTAAATATTCCGCGACATTCACAAATTTAGAAAGACTGCAGAATAATCCCACGACGAACATTGGTGTGAAAGGGGATGTCAACCTTCCAAGGATGGGCCACAGTCGTAAACGTGAACTGTTGAAAAGGGTCGCACCATCAATATGCAGCTGAAGTCGCAGAACATTCACGTCCATCGCCCACGTACGGTGTGGCTTGTGCATTCAGTCAGGCCAAAATGGACGTATTCTCGACCCTCGATGAATGTGCATGCACACTCCCGTGGTGTTCCCAACAGTGTAAGTGCATCCAACGGTAGCTGAGGCAAAACTTCCCTCAAGTGACTGAGCATAATGCCGAGGGCTTTTGAAGACAGGCGGGTCACTACAGCAATCGCGCGGACAAATTCTGTGGGTTTCCTTTTCCTCTCGTTCGCACCGACGACGTCGTCTAAAGTGATGATGGCAGTAGTGCTGAATGACATGGTCACATACCTGTATCCCGCGCCATAGAGATATTTCTTGTCATCACTGATTGAGTGATCGTCGGATTGGAAGGCTGGAGAATGTAATCAGCGGACCTTGCTTCCGTTAAGGAATCACCCTTGACAATTTTCATGACCGAAGAAGTGGTTACAAGTGGACGTTCGTCTAGAGTTTCAAGTTCACATCACAGCCATCGTTTACCCTGAAAATGTTGCAGAACTGGAGGAATGAGTTGCTCCTTCTCTGCCACAGTAGCCGTGGGTGTCGTAAAGTTGCCTCCAGAACGCTCCTGATGTGCCAGTTTAGTCAAAGGGTAACCTTCAGCACGCGAACAAACCTTCGGCCTTCTCGATTTCTAAGTGCTCATTTTCCGCGTAATGAGTTAAGCTTGATGGCTGAAATTAGTCCTTTTGCGCAGTCACCATTAATGCGAAGTGGTTCAATACATCGAAATTCACATATGTGATGTAGGTCTGCAGACACGTTTTTGCGTAGCAAAAACGGTGTGTATCATTTTTATTGGCCTTTGTGCCTGCGAACTGATAAGCAGAAAACAGACACCACGGAGGTCGGTGAGTGTTCCTTTTGAAACACTAAAAGATCACTCAGGGAACGGCTGAGTGTGTATCAAAACGTTGCGGGGTCCGCGCGGGCCCCTCGCGGGCCACGGCGAACGGAAGGCGGGCAAATGGTGGGCGATGAGACTAGAACCCCGTATGGGCCCCGCGCGGGCCACGGCGGGCCAGGGGAAAAACTTGCGAGCGGCGCTATCAGCACGGTCCGGAAGATTCGATTTTTTCAAAACGGTTTTCCCCATGATTTTCGTTACGCGCTCCAGGCGTACTGAGGCCGCCCATGACGAATATTGCAAAATATCCGCAAACATGGCGAGTTTATTGGGTAGTTTACACAAGTTCATCGGAAACATACAGTTCGTCATGCACGCGCCCAGGAAATTTCGCCACCGACGTTTTAGTGACTGCACCACACTTCGATGCACACATGGGAAACCTGCAGAGAGGAATGCAAGGGAAATGGTTAGTGAACGAAAGCAAACCATATTGCCAGTTTTAGGGGACGTTTTAGAATTATATATCACCGTAAATAATACAGATAGAGCAAACATGAAGCATAACAATCTCGCAGTATCCCTTCTGGGCATTGCAATGATACTACAGACATTCACCTGGTCACAATGCGCAACCTCAACATAACTTCATGAACTTGTGCAATATTCGAACATGAACCATAATAATACAATTTTCATGGATATATTTGAATGCCAACTCCTCAGTTAACATTTACCATAGAACAAGAATGAAATAACCATCACGAAGCACTCTCCGTAAATGACATGAGAATGAACAACAGCGGCTAATTTCTCACGTACTTATGTGGAAGAGCAAAACCGCCCAACTTGCACAACTCTTACCTCAGAGACCTCGAAAGAGCAACGAGTGAAGATATCTGACTTTACGGTGTCATTTAAACAAATGTCACTAATTTTGCTGGAAAGATGAGTGCAGATTTCGAGGTGATGTTTATAAGAATTTACCTTAAAGAGAATTATTTCATAGGATGCTTGTTTCGATGATTTTTCTCATGGCACGCCAAAACCTGCAGGAAACCATGCAGACGCGGTGGGCCATGGGCTACATGGGGGAACAAACTGACTGGATCCGGGTAGTTTGGGCTCCCAGCCTCGAACCCGTCTACAAATCACTGAAATAGCTGAAAATTATGGTGGAGCAGATTCTATGTTCACGTTAACTGACTAAGTCACGGTCTACGATTAGCATCAGCGGGAAGCTTGTGCTCTGTGGACGTGCGCTCTTGCTTACGTCGGTTGGCCATGGTTGGACTGTTTCCTCAACCTGGAGACTTTGGAAATTACGAACTAGCTGATTCTCACTTGCCCATTTCCCCGGGATTACGTTTAAGCTCACTAGTGATGGCGGAAAAGTATGTGGAACTTTGGTGAAGTTTGTCCGCACGAGTGACCACCCTAGGCAGTGCATGCTCCGAGACACATCGTTCTACCCTCCGTGCCTAGACATTTCTATTGAGATTCGTAAAATGGCAGCAGCACGGCTGGATTTCATCTAACTTGTTTGTCTTTTCTGTTGGACCGCTAGGGCCTCCGGAGGTTCCTAGTTCGGAAGGTAGCACCTCACCATACGCAGTGGATGTAACATCCCATGACCCTCTGGCTGTAGTCAGCAAGGTTTGAAACGCGAATGTTACAGGTACAGTATCATGTGCGTCAGTTGCTTTAAAAGGAAAGCCTAAGAGGGTATACCTGTGCCGAGGTAACGTTACCTCTGTTGATCCGGAAACGTTCATGACCAACAGCGTTAAAGAAAACACCATCAAATTCAGAGGTTCTTCGTTCAGTCCTAGCTAAGAAGCCCACTCTTGCTGTTCAGGAGAGCTACGCTAATGATGGCCTAAGTTCGGCGGAACTTTCCGAGGGCACCAACTTTGTGGTTCCTCGAGCGTTGCGCTCCTCTGGTCGGGAGAATTGTGTAATTGTTCAGAGCCTTGCGGAATGGGCCGCCGGCTGTCTAAAGCTTCGAGACGAGCATTGTCTAGATATCTGGAGGAGGCTTTGTATTAAAATGGCCATAAATCCATGTACCTCAAACTCTATCACGAGGTTAGCGAAGGAACTAGATTCGTCACATTCTTATAAAGCTCTGTTAGCAAGGGTCGTGCTGTCGTCGTCTTAGCGGCACGTGAACTTCTGGACGGCTCCGGGTCCGTGTGTACTTTGATAAACCATGGGCTGAACGCCAGAGGCGCAAGCTCTCTAAGGAAACTGGAACCGCTGATCAGCCTCGTAACGTTATCATTAGGCATATCCCCGTTTTCATTGACAGTGACCCGGGACATGACAGGAGTCAGTGGCGATCCCTGCCAACTGCGATTAAACTTACCAAAGTCCAAGTTCAACGTGTTCACTGCATTCTCCGGCCCAAGCTGAAGCCGAGCGAGTCTCAATCACGACTCCAAAATTAGTCACTTTGCATGAGATGGCATTACATACTGCAGCGGTTCCACCATCGACGTCGCCTCATTCTTGGCGCGATTTCGTTTCAACCCGATCGTTCTAAAGAGGAACGGGGTTTATTAAAAGCCAATCACCCGACGCGTACCAGTCGCCTGGCGGTGCCTATTGAGGACTTAATGAAAACTCACTACAGCTGGCTCCTGTGGAGTTGGCAATCTTCATCAGCGTTGCTTTTCGAAAGAACTACCCTATGCACAATCTCAGGATAACGTTCTTTCGTTTACCACTAACTGTAAAGTGCATGTACACCAACGCGATTAGCTTAGTAAATAACTCACCAGAGCTCCTCGAACTTTGTTCTTCCGCAAAGCCCCGGATTGTTGCTATAACGGAGTCGTGGCCCAGCACGTCCTACCTAGATTCTGTGCTAGATTTGGAGGATATCATTATCTTCCGCGCGGGTAGAACTGAAGGTAGGAGAAGGGGATCGGTCCTCAATGTCCACACTTCTCTTTAGGTCTTCCTTTTCAACAATGCAGTACTTGTTACGATTCAGTAAACCATTTAGTACTCGATTCGTTGGCTAGTAGGTGTCCTCTATCGTCCACTATCTCCAGATAATTAAAAAGGTCTCTTATCTGGAGTGGACGTTTCACCTACCCTACTATTTTTCCATATTCTCTTAATGGGCGATTTCAATTTGCCTGTGTTATGAATGATCAGATTTGACAGCACAAACGATCAATCTTGAGTCAGAAAGAGAAGAGTAGGAGGCCCGTATGATAGGCTTTATTTGTCTAACAATTGACATATGACAACTGAAAAGGAAAACGTAAATCGATTACCAATTCAAGGATGAAACAAATAACACAAAATATTGTAACAACCTGAAATTAACTTTCCGGCTTTTTCATACACAGGCACTGACACTTCTATATCTGCACGATTTTCTCACACAATCGGAGCACTGGGCTTGACGGAGCACATCTCTGGCTTCACTTGGTAGCGTACTGGTCATAATCCATCGCGGCTGGATTACTTATTTATTAACGAAGAGTTGATGGTCGACAACCTTGCAATCGCTGCACCACTCTGATTCAGTTGCCAGGCGGTCGTCTTATTCGACTTAATTTGCAGCACCTAGTCAGCTCAACGGTTAATAATCGCAGAAACTTCCTGGAAATAGAGGTGGGAAAATTACGTGGCTACTTGGAACTTCACCCCCTTCACTCTGTGGATGGTGTCTGTGAGAAGCTTACTACCATTCTTTTCGCAACCGTTGATGAATCTACGCCTCTGTCAGGTAACAAACGGAACTACAACTACGCTCTAGCACACTTATTTTTGCTTGGGCTTGCTACCGATTATCACGATCTGAAATTGACAAAATACCTTGAGGAATCGGTTTACATCACTAATTCGACGTAATCGTGTTTACTATCAACATCTTGCGGGACGCTTTATCGCTGATCCAGATGGCCATTCCAATTTGTAGCATCAACTCGCAAGGCGGAGGCTGGAGTTCCATTACTCTTACACTCATCCGGCCTTACTAAAGTGATACGGAGGCCGCTGATGTTCTCGCTGAGTTTTACAGCAATGCTTTTGTACAGTCACCATCAGTTCCTCAGGTTCATCTTGGCACTGGAATTGATGGCACTTACATTGTGGATACTTCCCCCCACAATGGTATTGGCTAAACTCAGGTGCCTTAGGGACGGTTCTCCTGGCTTCGACGGCCTACTTCCAAAGGCCTTGCGAGAAGCGGCCGAACAGCTTGCTGATCCACTTAGCTTACCGTTTACGCAATCCGTGTAGCAAGGAACAGGACTCAGCAACCGGAAACTAGGAGTATCACATCCGTTTTCAAGGGTGGTAGACGTAATTGTCCCAATGATTACAGACCAATTGCTCTGTCATCAAGCGTCTCAAAAATTTTGGAGGCGCTTGTAGACGACTTACTTCATAAGCACCTTACTTCTCGTGGGTTTTTCTCCAATGTACAACACGGATTTCGCAAGGGCCGTTCGCGCACCACAAACCTACTGATAGCTACCGATCAATGGATCAAAGCAGTTGATCAGGGCAATGGGTTAGAAGTTTTTTATCTCAACTTTGCCAAAGCATTCGACCGCCTAGACAGTGCTGTTTTGGTTGGCAAGCTTTCCCACTATGGGATACGAGGCAGTCTTCTTCAGTGGCTTGAGTCGTATCTTGCTAACCGTCTGCGCATGGTACGCATTAATGGTGCATTTTCTACGTGCAGGCCTAGCCTCAGTGGAGTACCTCAGGGTTCAATGCTTGGTGTCCTACCATTTTTGATATTTATCAACGATCCTCTTTTACTCCCCTCCCCGTTGTTACTGTTTGCTGACGACGTCAAAACTTGGCGAGCTGTTAACACTACTGATAATTCCATCATTCTACAGAAGGACCTTGGCATTCTGTTCAGTCGGTCTCGAGTGAACCGTCTTGAGTTTACTACTGGTAGGTGTAAAGTTATGCACATTCGCAGCTCTCTGAACACCACATATCATCTCGACGGGTACCTGCATCAGACAGTTCTTACCAAGAAGGACCTAGAAAAAACTGTTTCATGCACTCTCTCGAGCTCTGCGAACGGTGAAACAAATCCAAAAAAGGCTAACAACACCTTAGATTTATTGAAACATCTCTTCAGACAGTCCGATCCTAGTGGTTTTCAGCTTCTTTGTAACAGTTTCGTTCGACTTCACCTGGCGAGTGGAACTGTGATCTGGTTACCATATCTCCAAAAGGATTAAGTTGCTCCTCAAGACTGCAACGTCGAGCCACTGAGGCAGTCCGTGGGCTAAAAACTAGGCCGTATGAGGAAAGACTGAAATCTTTCAACATGTACTCCTTGGAGTATCGTCAGCTTAAAGGTGACTAAGTGTTAACTTTTTTGATAGTGAAGTCCCCTGATTATCCGTGCAGGCGGATGCTCGGCAGGGGAATTAGCTTGACATCGAGGGGTCATTCCCTAATACTGGAGATCCAGCATAGTAGACTAGGATGCAGGCGTAACTTTTTCTCATTGCTCGCTTGTAAGGCTTAGAATGCTCTACCAGACCATGTTGTTTCTGCTAACTTTTTCGCAATTTTCACGGCTCACCTTGACCAACATCTATTGGATTAGTTCGGATAATGCACCTTTTTTCCCCATTTCAGCTCATTGCTAAGGGCCTTGATTCTACGCATCGAGGTACGGAATTCACAAAAGCTCCAACTTCCTAATTCCTTTCACAACATGTTGAACCATTGAAGATTCTTGATTGACAGATGCCTGCTGACGGTTAAATTCTGTGCTCAGAGTTCACTTGATTATAAGTTGTATAATTTGCTAACCACTGTTTATTTATTGGCGGAACCAATTTCATCCGAGTAAATCTTCAATATTCTTTCTTATTCTGCCCCGAACCAATAATTTTACAGCTGTTCCGATAGACCGCTCATAGCCGTGGATCCTGACAGATCCTACGACTTAACTTCCGAAGGCTTCGTGGTTACTTAATCCTTACACAATTTTTTCTTTAGCGCAGGACCCGTGCAGCGATTCTTTACCCCGGTAACTGGTAACAGTCTAAAGAGTCACGACAGAAAGCTCTTTAAATTTCAACTCCGGACCTTCGTCAGGCAACAGTTCTCTCGCAGGGTTATCAATCACTGGAACGACCTTTCATTAGGGCTTGTTAGCTGCTCCTCTAAGAACAGTTTCAAGGTGTTATTAAATTCCTGCCTACTTGGGAGATTGTTAGATTAGTATTTTCCGATGTTCTTACTACTCTCTGTAACCCCAAGAGCGGTGCTGCACTATGTTTTTAATGACTAACGTCGAAACGAACAAACTGAATACATCCGGGTGACTTGAACCTCCAACTTTGAACCAGTGAACAGGTCGCTGTTTAACCACAGTAACCCATAAATAATCTACAACGAACCTACTTCTAGCATGTTGCTGCTACCCCTTCGACCTTTTCTTGACCTTAACTGCTTAATTAAGCTTGCGATTATAGGTCGCGATAGGTTTATGGGGACACCAGCGTCGACTCTGGCACCTACTTTGTGAAATTGCCGGCTGAGTTCACTCAGCTATTTTATATCCATTTGAAGAGAGCCAAAGGCTAGCTATCCAGGCCATTTAACGCAAAAATGTTCTGTTTTGGATCCCGTATAATTCTAAGCCTACATCAACGACCTCCCGAGTGTAAATAACTCTCCTGTTGTGATGTATGCTGATGTTGCGAAGGCTGCGCGTTTCACGTAGCGTTTAAGACGCAGAATACTTTTGAAGGGACCTGGATGCTCTGCACCTATGTTCCGTGGAAAACGGACTGTCCTTCGACACGTCCAAGTGGCGCTGCCATAGCCACTGTCCACCACGATCACGACCTAAGCACCGTTGTTAAGTCACTTCTCCCCCAACACCAACGTTATGCTGCTGGTGAAGAGAATCAGTAGCAGACTAGCAATCCTCAGTAGGGTTCTCGTAAGTTTCTCAATTGATACCTTCTGACGCACCTATGGCACACTGGTAAGGCCACCGCTGGAAGTCCACATTCAGACATGTGCGCCGTGTAGAATGCAGAAGTGTTGCATAAGAAAGAGAGGTATTCATTCCTTCTGCTTATGAATATTGAGGTTATTTTTACGATCAGAGGAAGCTGAAATTTAACTTTTTGAGTCCCGTGTGCCACTCAGAGCACTAACGGAAACGTTGCTAACGATTAAGCTGGTCACAGCTCTAGACGACGAACTTGGTACGGCTGCTATAGTTTAAGATACTACGGAATATATGCTAGGAGTAACAAGGTTAATGGAATGTGCGGATTTACAAACCCGTTTGTGATAATTTTTACAAGAGATCTTCACCAGGCGTTTCCGGTTAGAATGGTTGGAGTGACCACAGAAGTAGCGAGTACCGTTCTGCTGCCGAGTAAGTTTCATTAGGTACCCAAAAGCCGAAGAAGTGTACGTTGTGGAGTCTGTCAGTTCAAGTGAGACATCACAGGACGTAACCTATACCGGAAGCCGATATAACTGTGACTTTTCCAAGCCAGCTCCACCAACCGTTCTTGTTCAGAGGTGGTTTGGAGGTCTCCGTTCCTCTTTTCAGCAGTGGTTGACGGATGTCATTCGAACTCAGCACGCGGAGCCAAACATCCATGTGGAACTCTCCCAGTACTATTTACTGGCGACGACTTTAAAGTCGTAATCGTCAGAAAGGGGCTTCCGTTTTTGGAGAAAGTGGTCTAGGTTTGAACAGCTTTTCTATATACAGATTGACACGATATAACGAGCGAAACTTTCGATCTTCGCATTGAGATGGAGGTACTAAAGAGCATAGTTTGTGATCATAGTTGGTGCAACCAACCACTTATTTAATGGCTGGCCAGCAGCGTTGACCAGTTTATTCGGTTGGTGGCTCGTATTAGAGCCATTGGAATTCATAGATGTGTTCCAACGATTCAGTTATTGAAATGTACATATAGGACACCTTAATGCAGAGTGTTTGAATATAGACGGAGCTACTTTCAATAGTTAGGCACCTTCCCATTCTTTTTTCTTCTCTCCCTGTATAGGGTTTGCTTTTTAATGGTTATGTGACCGTTAAATATCAATCAGAACCACTGATTTATTGCTTTCTATGACGATGGTTGTGACGGGATCGACGTCAGCCCATTATATTTGCAATAATCCCGTAATCCAATTGTCAGGATATCAGAAACTCGAACATTCGCATGACAAGTTTTATTTTTCTTCCATTAGCTAAATGACAGCTGTGAAGATTTTTGTTGGAAAAAGTGAGCATATTTGACGGTGAATGCAATGGGGTATCTCCACAAATATTTTGTTGATTGTCTAAGGTTCACGATCGCCTTCACACTAGATGCATACACCGACCATCCCAGTGTTACTGAACAAGCTTTCACACTCTGAGCCAAATCGGTTTTGGATTGGGCTTTCGAAAGCTTACCGGTGCGTATTCTACGGACCGTGAAATGCTGAACGAACCGTTCATGTGGTGTTTCTCTATCTGCCATATAACTATCCTTGTGATTTTGAACGACACGTTTTTCCGTCGGAAGATGAAGTTGTGCCTAATAACATTGTGCTTGCCACGTTGCGTTCTGTTATCTCTTCTGGGAATGGGAAAGGCTTGATGAGGGCAACTCTCGAGGCGCCCGTTCAGTGTGCAGTACGAGACGGAAGAGTCTGGCCAGTTCAGACACTGGTCACTCACCAGAATATTTAAAATCAATTGTAGCAGGAGGATCTGGATTTGTAATTTCATCACGATTCAACAGTTCATACTATGAGGCCACTTCCATTTTCGACAGATGATCGCCGAGAACGTCTCAAGTAACTACACGATCTTCATTATTCATAAGTAAGATGGCTTCGGTCGGTTGAACTGTTCAAAATGCTCAGCCCATTTGCTGAGTTGCTTCGGCAAACTGTAGGTTCGGGAGTCGCCTTTTCGACATATGGTCTTACATCTTGTCGACCGCTTGCACGATCATTGTTCAGGAAAACAGCACCCAACTTTCCTCTGACACTTCCATCTCCCTACTCCTGTCGGCCAACTAATTTTCATGTCCGTTCACAAACCGTTGGCATGTTTACTCAGTTTGCGATGGCCTGTGTCCTACTGGGAGCCGGAGGACATCAATCAACGTTTCATTATGACCTCTGTCGAATAAACAGAGATCCACGTGGACCATACTGACATTGCTCCTTTGGAACAAACTTCTTTGCAGATGGTTCATGAAGTTGTTGAGAATACTGTCCAGTGCTCATTTGTTTCTCTTCAGTGAGTGAATTTGAGTTGTTTGATTGTCAGAACTGTTTAATGAGCGTTTGCTTTGCCGATAATCTGGTGTTTCTGAGCGGTTCATCTCTGAGTAAAGGATACAGCACAATTAACGGCACCGTCTTTGGCAGATAGGCGATAATCATTTCAGGAGTAGCGCCACCGATGGCTGACAGCGATGTGGTCAACTTGCTCCCGTTGTTGGTTGCCCAGGCTTGTACTTCTATCCGGGAGTGGGGCCGTCGAATTGTGTGTTCAGGTCAGGTCATCAATGCGGTATAGAACTCCATGACTGGTTGCTCTTCATATGGCTGATTCCCTTGTCTTGTCTGACATGGCTGCACCTCAAGGGATGAAAACCGTAGTCAGCACAGCCCTCCGAATCAACGTTGTATGTAAACCCGTTTACCAACTCAGTGTGGCAGTCTCTCAGGACACTTCAGAACTGCGCCATCGGTCACTGTGAAATGTGTTACCCACTGCACAACAGTCGCTGTCACGTTGGTAGGCTAAATTCCTGAAGAGTTTGTTCGCTCTGTACTCAAAGATCTTTTACGGGTATCAGTTAATCGCTTACCACGCTTCTATTTGTTGGTAGTTTAGACGGTTCATCCAAGCTGTCAGGTCCGTCGCAACGAAACTGTACCTTGACGCAATGTGACGGCTTGTACATCCCGATGACTTATTGGGCTAAACTGGACTTTGTGGTGAACACTCCGACAGAGCTACTCATACCAAACCAGTCTCCTGGTGCTCCAGGTTGAGGGTTGGAAGAGGGTTGGCCTCATTTTCCGAAAAGTGTACCAGTTCTGGTACACTGCCAACCACATGCTGTCTTACGGTACAGGCTTGTGAGCCAAAGGCTTTGGTTGGGTTCCCTTATCATTCTCCTGTCTAGGTTTGGGTGGCCTGGCAGTATCTCAGCCCACATACACCCATGAGTAATCACAACACCAATAATTCCATACTACATCGACCGTCCCGCAATACAAACCGGGTCGCCCTGTCTGTTGCATACAGGAGAATGGATAGGCGTAAACATGGTACTGCTGACCCCTCTCCCGCAGTGCCCTATCAAATTTAGCACGCAGGTACCCCCCGACCCCCATTTTTAGTCATTACTTTATGGGTACCACAACAGAACTAATGATAGTAACACTAAGCCAGTAAGCTCTATTTCTTGTCCATCAGCTTTAGGCACGCCTCGTTCCTTGCTTACATTTAGAATGGGAATTAACATAGGGACATTCAGCGTTCGCACACTAAAACAGATAGGTTAGCAGGCCGCTCTCGCACGAACATTAGACTAACTGATTGTTGATGTCTACTGTATCTGGGAGACTAGTATCCAGGACAGTAAGCCTATGGAACTACCAGCATCCGCATTGTCTACCCGATACTGGTTATACATTTCGGGTGATCCCACGGCCGCCGTTACCGGTCAGGCTAGTGTCGGTATGGTCCTCAGCACAACGGCCTTAACCGCATTGGTAGATTGGATTTTTGTTAATAGTAGACTGTGCTGTCCGCTTGGCAGGTTCTCTTAAGATCATCTGTGGACGCAAGATTTTCGGAGATTTTTTCATAATGTCTGCTCACATTCCAACTGGTTGTAATGACGTTAGTGTCAAGGACGCCTTTTTATTTGGATCCGGCCGCTCTCCCTCAGTTGACACGTGGTTCTGATATAACCATTCTTGCCGGGGCTACGAATGCCCAGGTCGAGCGCTTTGGAGAGGCCGAATCTCGTCTAGGTGGTAGGTTTGGGATAACATCACATCGTCCAGATGACGGCGGGCGATTGTCGCAGCTGTGTACTGAGCACTAGTTTTAAACATCGTGCGCGTCGTTGCTGTACTTGGCGCCCGCCTTTTCCGAATCAGGCTTAGTCTCAGGTAGACCACATAGTCGTTAGTTACAGGCGGCGGTGTTCCATTCAAGGCTGTCGTACTTATTGAAGCGCGCACTTGAATTCAGATCATGGGCTGGTACGTTGTCGTTTCGCTCCTATTTTTGCTGGGCAACCATCCCCATCGACAGCAGCGACTGGCTGTTGAGAAAATGGCTATACCGTCAGTAAAGGATGGGTACCAAACCAACTCAGAAAGTTGCCTTAATAGTTCTCACTCCGAGAATCCTAATAGCTGCTGGACTCAAACATCGCAGGCCATTCGGAAAACATGCGTCTCGAGGATACATGGGTTGAAGTGACTGGGTCTCAGAGAAATCCCTGGAGCTGTTAGAAGCCAGACGAAACACTCCTCCTGGTGGTTCACATAATAAGTTTAGAAGAGATATCCGTAGGAAGCTGAAACGTAGTCTAAAGGCTGATCACGAGGCTTGGTTGGTGAAAAAAGTTGAGGAAGTGGAGACCACTTTTACCTCCAGGAACATCGGCAAACTTTAAACTGATCCGTGCCGCTGGTCCCAAGCAGCTGTCTGTCATTGAAGTTATCAGCGAGACAGATGACACACTCATCTATAATAAATCCAGAAGATAAGAACAGTGGGCGGAGCACTTTGAAGGTCAATCTAGCTGGCCTTTTGCTCGTACTGTATTGCCGCCATAGGCTTATAATGTAGCACCGTGGTCGGTAGATTTGGAACCACCCAATGAGACTGAGGTTCGCAGTTGCATTTCGACTTTTAGACGTAATAGGGCCGCTGGTCCAGATGATCTCATGGAAGCAATTTTCAGTGAAGTTTGGGGGGGGGCGTCAGTAGAGTCCTTGACTCCGTTGTTTCAACTTGTGTGGACGACGGAGATCATCCATGCGATCACTCGATAATAGTTCTTATAATTAAGCAATGTACTAGGGGCTCTTGCGAAAGCCATAGTTTTGACATTCATTATATTTCGTCGACTCACTGCTGCTCGGGAGGTAATCATTAGGGGAGAACAGGCAGGGTTTCGCCCTGCGCGGGGATGTATGGGTCACATTTTTACGCATTGTCAGATTCTGAAGCAGCGTCATGTGTACCACCAGCCAACCATCGCCGTATTTCTCGGCTATAAAGGTACGTTCGATTCGGTGAATCGATCTACACTCTTAGATTCACATGAACGCAGAGATGTACCGACCAATTATGTGAAAATATTGTCGGCGCTTTATTCCCATACTTCAACTCAGGTTGGGGTTTATGGTAAACTGTCTGGCCGTTTCAACATCAGGAGTGGCGTACGTCAAGGCTGTCCGCTCTCACCATTTTTGTTAAATTCTGCCATAGACGAAATAATGAAGGATTGTCCGCGACCCTCCAAAAATGCCCACATGGACCTCCTACCTGATGAAAGACCAGTTGACCTTGATTATGCTGACGACATGGTGTTGCTGTTTGAGAACTTTCAAGCAGCACAACTTACTTCAAACGTTATTTTACGTCCTCCTAGACGCTTCGGAATGAGCCTCGTGATCTCAAAATGCAAAGTGGTTATGCAAGATTGCTGTGACTACGTAAATTTAATGTTAGATAGTGAAATTATGGGGGTTGTTGACCGGTTCGCTTACTTGGAAAGCTGCATTATCGATGGTAGAGGTGCAGATAACGAAATGGAGGCCCGTATCTTCGAGGTTGAAGTGGTGTTTGCTAATATGAGATACCTATGGTGACATAGATCTCTCTAAAGCTTAATGGTCGCGTGTATCAGACAACAGTGGGGGTTGTATTACTTTACAGCAGCGATACTTGGTCGCTCAGGGTAGAAGGTAGAGGGGTGGGGTGGATGGGGGGGTGGCAGTTTTGAGGAAGCTGTTTTGCCGATGATACCTTACTTTCACTTACAGCCCTGTTGTTTGTTTGCAGGGTGTAGACACCTCGAGTTTTCACGTTTGAATATGGACTTGGATGGTTTTAGTGGTTAGGTTCCTTTCCGTCCCATTCTTTTTTCTTCTGTTATCCTGTACAGGGCTTGCTTTTTCTTCATGGTTGTGTGGCACTTAAGCGTCAGTGATTCACACGGATGTGTTGCTGCCTATGTTGGTGATGATGAGTGGTCAGGCTAACGGATGGGTTAGGGTGGGTTGAGGAAAGCAGACCGAAAGGCTGACAACCACGGGTCATTCTCGCTCCCCGACCTAGAACCCTCTGGGTTCACAGAACTTATTAAAGATGACAGCAAACCGGACTCAATTGAGTGAATGTTATCGTCGTTTGACTGATTTGCTTGTGAAGTTGGTACCGTTAGTGAAGCATGGTAGTAAAAATCTCAATGAAGCTGTTATACAAACGTTGTTTTTTACCTCTCCAATTTATTCGTTTGTTTACAACATATTGCACTCTTGATTTCAGACTTACAGGCTTTGTCGTAATGTAACTCCCATTTCTGTCCCCTCTTGTTTGCAAGCTACCGCTTGTTTTTCTCCTTATTACTACAAAACAATTGATTGTTGTCGACCACTGATGAAGTGATTATGTTGGTGAGGCCACTGCCCCTTTCTATCCTCAGCATTTCTCATCCGTCACCAGGCGCGAAATCACTCTCCTGAGTCTACGTTTCACCTTTCCAAAACATCTCTGGTCCTTATCTTTTTTCGCCATGGACGCACTTGAAATTCTCATCTTGTTTCTGCCAGTGAACACAATCCTCCTTAGTATTGCGCTTCTCCGTTCGATCTGAAGCACACCGTTCCTTTGATACATGTATGTGTTGGGAATGCAGATCCTTTTTCCCCCACACTTTCTGATATGCCGATTGGTATTACGCTTCCATCAGGCGAGTATAGCATGACTCAGCGCGTTTTCACCTAAATTGATGATCCCTTTGTTCGATATCTCGCTTAAACCGCAGTACTGAATATATTGAAATGAAGTTTGCGTTCTTTGATGTATTTTGGTAAATCGTCAGCTCACTTATTATTTCTCCTTTTGCAGATTCTATCAAACGAATTTGATTGCATGTAACCGTGGCTTAAGGGAATTTGCTCTAGACTAACACAAGTTAGTTCTTATGGTAATGTTCTCATGTTTTTAGTGGAGAACTTGAAAGAGAATATATCGAAAGTGTACTACAACCATGGTTTGTTCTGTGCTACCCATCCAGCCCAGGTTATAGTTAGTGTTTGTTTCATAGTAATCATTCTCTGGTAGGTTCTCTTATTCTTAAAACTTAATTTGATAGCTTTCCGTTAGTCCAACTTCCAATTATGAAGGATGTTCCAGTGGACCGTGTAGTTTTGCGAGAGGACGAATTTCAAGCGTACAGAAATTCGCGTTTACTGTTTGTGAGTTTCATATTGATGTTGTGTTTTTCTGCCTGCAGTTGATTCAGAAAGATTAGTACAAACTGGGAAAATCTCCAGGGCTCCGCCGGATAAAATATGCTCTCTAATCTATGCAACCAGTTGCCTAACCTACCAAGGCTTCACTGTGCTGAAAAAAGCATTTCGAGTCAGCAGTGCATTTGACCGATTCTGTTAATGTTTGTTTAGGTTGTCTGTCGACTGCATCATTTCCGCTTGTTTTGGCCATGCACATCACAAGGGGGAATGACGCGTTAACTTTGTTGCCTGCCACGGATTTTACGCGATAGACTTGTAAGTATCACGCGGGTTCACACGTACAGGTTATATTGCAGATGAATACTACATCATGCTAGTTGCTAACTACGTTTGATCTGCACAGCATCTCCCAGCGGGCGTCTAACTTTATTTTGCTTTTCACCCAAGACAGATGAGTTCATTCTCGGACGTTCATCCACGGAGTTACTTTTATAGTGGAACTCTTAACCGTGATAACTTGAGTACCCGTGAACAAATAGCGAATAACGATATCTTGAAAACAGTCAGTGGAAAGACTGAATCAATGTCTTGGATCATTATTGTTGACAACAGTGCACAAACTTAATACGGTAGTGCTCAGCACGGTCGCGTCCTATTCTATTCAGTTGTCGTTTTCTGTTCCGATTTGGGTGTCACCGCGCCAGATGTGTCCGTGTTCCGACCTCACCGAATCACATTCAGTTGAAGCAGTCCAAATGGCTGATTGTGTAGATGGCGGCTGCGCGTGCGGACGTTCCGGTGTGGAAGCGGGTTTTCGGGCTTTTGAGTTCGTGGACGCGCGTGTGCAAGTCGGAACTTAGACTGGACAGTTTGATGAGTGATGGGCAGCGTGAGAGGGTGTGACGACAGTTACCCCCCATTAAATGCCCTGATTAGAGTACAGTGCTGTTTACAATCCTCCGGCCGCGCTACAATTTCTTCTTGATTGTTCAGTGCGGTTATCTGAACGTGAATGTCTCTCAACTCATATATTCACTTCGCATTGCGCTCACAAAAGGGCTACGCGCAGCATGTGTCTAACACCCTATCCATGATGTGCCGAAAATAAGACGTATCTTCATCCGCGCAGGTTGAACATCAATCACAATTGATTACTACTTTCGCATTCACATAACCCTTCAAACCAATCGTATTCGAAAAGAGGCACCACACTCGAGTTTCGCCCTTTTTAAGACCTGTTAGTGACACATTCTTGCCACGACTGCTAGTTAAACCATAACTACATTCTCATGAGGTAATTCAAGTATAACTTGAAGTTAGCGCTCTTCGGGTTAGGGTTACCCTAATGCTTGTGGTCTACGACGCGTTTGCAACAAAGAGGATTCATCGCCATTATCTTATTCCAAACAGCCCCAATCTCGGTTAGCCTATTTCAAGTGGCTTGAGCCTTCAGACCATTGTCTCTAGGTGGGATCTTCACAAAAACCGATCTAATGATTGATATTCCCGGTGGATGAGCTAGAAACTGGTGATACGATAGTCCAAGCCAATCTTGCTCCGCGACATAAGTTGCCAGAAAGTGTTTCAATTAGTCGTTATCTTGGCAGGCAACAAGTATGCTGTCTATCTATCATACTTGTATATGCATCGACATTGTAATTCGGATGTTGATAATAATGCGTCTTATAGTGTCCTAGTTTCCGGGGGGAACACACCAAGTTATGACATTTTAATCTACTAACTTTCAGTCTCCGTTTTGCCTTATTTGTGTTTTTATGGACTGATAATCAGAAGTTGATGAGTTTATGTGTGTAGTGGTAGTCAATGAATTTGCAGCTCGTTGACGTGACTTCATTGGAGACGGGAGCACCTTGAGAAACAACTCAGCTGGCTCAACCTCCTACATCAGCTGTTGATGATGCAGTTGATGTGTTAAATCAGGGTTCCTCTGATAGTTCATCATGATAGGCTTTGGAGCTTAAGTTGTTCGAACTATGTTAGGATTAGGTCTCGAATCTTTCTTCTCTAGCTCTCATCATCAGAGGTGATCCTGCATTAGTGTGTTAACTGGCCATGTCCCCGTTTCATGTAAGAGAGTGAACAGCTTCAATGATTGAGATTTTCACACCAATCATTCTCATCCTTTAGAAACTGTCAGCAGTTCCTTCGATAACCGCAGGAGTATCAACCTTGCCTTGCACTTCACTCTTACTCCCGAAGTCGGCGCGATACAAGTGAGCTTTGGGCTTGACTGGGTGCATTGGCTGAATTTTCGCGTTGTAAGCGATCATTGCGAATCTACACGTCAGTACTCAGTCGACCGGGGTCTGCTTCGGTTCTACTGTGATGTCTCTTAGTTGTGGGGATCACTTGCCAGATGGGAGGTCTTGCTCAAGGAGTAATCAGTCGGAGACAATTAGTAGCTATACAAGCAAGGTGTGGTAGACTCACGGTAAACATCCGGGAATTTTACAGGATATTGTTCATGTCTATATATATATATGTTCATGGGAAAACTACGCCAACCGTGAAGGCTCAGTCCGTGAGCA
>QNGE01000207.1:12147-41558 GCA_008508345.1 Paragonimus westermani
TGCATGTGACTGGCGATTCGGACAATAAAGATTGTGCTTTATTGGACGCCTTCTCGCTACACTATAACCACGTGATGGGCTTAAGGTTATAATGTCTAATTTGGAGACGACAATTTTACGGAATAAAATATTCTAGTTACCTTGATAACAACCAAGGCAGCATACCAGTGATCACCTATGGTGTTGCTTCTGATAACTTCGCGACCATTACTAAACCGGTGTGTATCCTATTACAGAAGTTAGTGGACAGTTTGACAGCAGCTCACCTATCGCTGAGTTACTTTTCATATGGCTGTGAAAAGGCTCACAGGAAAGCTGGTGAGACAGGTAAGCGAGTTTCTCAACCTGTTATCCAGATCTTAGCTCCTATCCCCAATGAGTTATCGCAAAGAAGTTGCTCACTCCAAGCCAAATGCCTTACCTGTTGTATTGAAAGTTGTTGGAAAGAATGATGAAGGACCATCGGCAGGTTCATGTTGTGCGTGCTATACAAATGTCCGATAGTCAACGCAGATTCAGAAAGGGGTTTTCATGTCTCACAGGTTAACTAGGAGTCCCACAGGTGTACGCATGAAACTAACTCTTATTTTTCTGGTTCACCGATAACCACAGAGACAAATATTTCTGCTCTAAGGTTACTGACGTACTATCTGACAGGCAGTTCGTAACTGTGTGTCTCAGGGTTCCATTATAAATGGACTGTTGCGCTCGTTATTCATTCCAAGAATACAATACGCTGGCCATATAGGACTGTAGAGAGTATGCATGACAGATAAAAGCTACAAAATGATATTGGCACTACATAGTTAGAACAAAACGTGCCGGCCTCCATTTAACTTCACTACATATGCGGTCATGCACATCGATCAGTCGCCCTGCGTAAAGCGCTTACTGGGAGTCGAAATCTTTGATGCTATCGTCCACAAAATAGACAGGAGCGACGCTTCCAGAGGACCCCACTTTGTCTCCTGATTGTGTCTGGAAGCATCTTGCAACCGTAACGTTCTGGGACCAATGTAAATTATTAGGTTTCTTTGTTGTCGTGTTGAAGCGCACAACCTATGTATTGGTTTTCCTAGTAAGCAACCCTTGTGCCATCCGCGTTTTCGGCTTATAACTTCAGTATATGCCTTTGTGATGTTATTCGAGGTTTTCCAGAAGCTGGGAAACTTTGACAAACTTGAAGCGAGGTGTGACATCCAACACCATTGTTAGCAGTTTATTGTCTGGTTCATGCGTCACTTCAAATTTCTAAAACGGAAGTGAATCTGGTGGAAAACACAACAGCTGTTTACCTTACGTACAGCCTCTTGAAACACTTGTGCCGGTGACTTGTGGGACATTATCACATCAAAGCCTGTGCAGACTTAATTGTGGTTATTCGATCTAAGACCGTCATGAGACGTTGCGTTCAACCGTCGCTGGCATGCGAGCCTTTTCGCATCTGATGATGTACGAACCCAGTCTCGGCCGTAGATTCCAAGTGATCATTCTGACCTCGAGTGCTGATTACTATTATGCGCTTTTGCATCATTCAGAAACACTTTGCCGTGAAAACGTAAGACAAGTCGAAATTGGTTTCGTCTGCCCAGTGCACTTTTGCTTAGAACACTCCAACGCTAAAACGAAGCCAGGATATCTTAATAGATTTAGGTTTTTGGTTTTGTAATAAACTCACTTCAATGCATTTGTAATGGAGGAGAAAGAAGATCTCGTTAAAAAACATGGAGCCAAGACCTGGGTTTAAGTAGTAATGTAAAGATCTTTCATTAAAGAGATCTACGATCTTAATCCAGAAGCCTGGGAAAGGTTACGTATCCCTTTGTTGTCCTTTCGGCGTCTCGTTTAGTGGACCGAGGTTTTAGCCTAGCCGTCCTACTTCCGTTTAAAAAGCATCGAAAGAATCTTCAAGGCGCTCAGCGTTACCCAGGTTTCCGGGAGAATAAGGGGGACTCATCAAACCACGGACGCTGCTGGTGGAAAAGAGGTATATATATATATATATTCAGTTGAGCCGCAAATAGTGGTTCAACTTTCGCAGTAAACTTTCTCCAGCAGACCAATGTCTCTGAATCATTGCTGGATCGTCAGCTACCCAGTCCAGTGATTCATCCATCTGTTTGTCACTCAAAACGGGTTTCCTTCCAACCGCACGTGTTGTTGGCGTATTGGTCAGTCAGCTGTAAGTTATACGGATAATCGCGCCGTTCATTATCGCTGTCATGTACCAATCCTCTCCTCGCCTGGATGGGACACGTTTCATGGTTCATTGCGTTTCACCACGTTTCGACAGAAATACAGTTGTTCCTGTACCCGATCCGCGTGATGTCCAAATCAGTTTGAAATAAAACTTCAGAGCCAGTAGGCTCATCAGGTTAGCAGTGACCTTCCTAGTTCAGCCAATCAGGTGGTGAATTCGCATCTCGGTTATTTAGAATCGATCCATTTGTGAAAAGTCGAAGACTCGGCTGGATTCGAGCCAGCGACAGAAACAGAATGCCTAAATGCGGTAGGCGTAATGCCAGCGGAGCTGCGGAGCCACACCAGAAGCTCGGAAATTTCAAATTTGGACTGGGTTTTCCACCCGTTTCACTGTCTCATACGGAACCCACCAAGTGTTCCAGGGGATCGACTGCCTCGGTAGGATTTCCCGAACAGTTCACGCTGGAATCCACCAGCGCCACTGTTGAGCAAAGAAACTGTATTGCCGACGAGTTATTATCGGTGGTTTCGTTAAATCTTTGGATGCTGGATTGCTAACCATAATACGTTACAAGTAGTATCGACAACATCACTAAGCGTCTAAATAACAGTGTGATGCTACAGATCTGACTGTACGGGGTTCTTCACTCAACCATCCGAGTGAACTCCAGCAATCATCCGCTTGCCCTACCTGTTACAACTTAGAACCACGTCAAACTGCGAGCCCTGACACATAGTCGGCCCAGAGTAGGATGAGAACACGTGACGGCAATAGCGCGTAGCTTTATCGGACACGAGGGAATGACATCATTATAGTGATGAGACGGAATATGGCAAGCAGTCACCCAATCGATTGTGTGGGTAACAGGATTGGTTCGTTCGGGGCCGGGGTGAGAGAGAGAGGAACACACACGCGTGCACAGATAGACAGGTGTCGTGCGGCAACGGTAGGCGCGGATGCCACACTACCCTATCACGCGTGACTCCCATGTTCACATTCGTGCGGATTCCCGCATTTGGACAGCCGGTTTTAACAATGATATGTGTGACGGTCACTTGCCTAATACACAGTTTCGGCCAATGGTATTTTCGTCAGTGACCGAGTGAGAGTAAGAACGTTCTGGATTATACGATTAACCGGTCAATCACTCTGGTTCAGGATAAAACAGTAACCAGAGATGGCCAAAATACAAAGGATGATCAGCAACATGTGAATTGCAGAAAATGTATAGGATACCACTACGTGCAAATTTGAAGCTTACTTTATTCAAACAGTACTTAACAGTGAGTTCACCTAGATTCTGCGTTCTAATCAGAGCTGGTTGAATGTACTGAGAATATCAATTGGGCATGTGCCGCTACAGATATTCAATTCTACAACCAGATCAGCATTGTTGTCAAACAACAGAAAAAACAATGAAAGCATTGATTCGTAACCCACATATTCACAAGAGATACTGTGGTTCTACTCATACTATAAGCACTCCATTTAGGTATGATGGTAGCACACGTAGCAAAGTAGTCTCAGAGGTTACGTTGCATCCCGAAATTATGATCATTTTGAGATCCGCCAAATTTTGCAGACGTTTCATCCAGACCCTATGTTTGAAGTAGCTCCAAGAGAAAATGTCAAGTGGAGTAGTAATTGGGGTCCGGGATGCCTATTCTTTCAGTCCGAAATGCAGCCATCTTCATTGTGGATAGGGAGAACAGTCAGCGCATTGTGTCAAAGGATATACTCGATTCCCTTTGTCACAATACCGTTTTGAAACCAACCAGAGGATGTATCCACGATGTCACTGGTAACCCTGTTATTTTACACAGTGGGATGACCTTGTTAGTTCATATGCAGAAACAGACGTGTTCTTGACCAATTTCTGAGCTGTTCTGAAAGTCCAACCATGCTGGGCTTACAGGCAATGTGGACACTGGATCACTCTGTTTACCACATGTATAGAGGTTGTTTGCGCACATTTCTGCCGATTCTCATAGGACGATGGTGCCACCTGCAAAACAGGGCTCTGACAGTGACCCGAAACGCTGCGTGTTCTGATACGGTCAGCGAAGTGGTGTGTTTAGAGCGTCAGTGAAAATGAGGTTGGACAGCGTCATCGTCCGTGTACCTTCACCCGCTTGTGGCCGCAGTGAAAACTCCTGAGAAAATATCGCAGATTTGCTGTGGTTGCTTGTTAACTCTGAACCCCTGACCTCAGAGATGTGCAGCGACCATCGTTAGGCCAAAAGATCTGATGAAGGTTGGGCGTGGAAACAAGCGCTTCTACAGAATAAACCTGACAGACGACGTATAAACATAACAGGACGACAGCTGTCTCAGTGAATAAGGGAACACGTCTCGAAATGGTTGAAACTACTCATGACACAACAGTTTCAAGTCGTTGAACCCGTTACTCAAAATCCCGCATCATCGATTGCTAAACACCAAATGATGACAGGTCACCAAGGTGAACCACTTACCTACATAATCATAACTCGAAGCTACTGGCCTATAGCGAAGCCACGTAAATAAGTATTTACCAACCAGCGCTGTGTGCATATAAGGGGTTGATGCAATCCATCAGTTTGCCATGGTGTTGATAACATAATACTTGGTGTGAATGTATGCGTGTACATACTTTGTTTGGCTCTAATCATCTGTCGTGTATACTTTGCATTTTTTAAGTGTGCGACTGATGAGAGTAAACGAAATGTTAACATATCGCAACATGTGTCTTCTTTCTGCACTGATGAGGATTATGACAGATGGGGTCACAGTTCACATAACTGCATGTATCGCTCGTAGTTTCACTTTCCTTATTTACCCGTGCCTTCCACTTTATAATCTCGTGTTGTAGGCTTCAGATGACACGCAAATAAAGTTTTCCGGCCACAATGCAAGCTCCTTAAATTTGTTCAAATTTGTTCCATGAAAACGCCGCAGCTGGCTGTCCACCCGAACAAGGTGATCCCTTGATCACCATTTTTAAGCTTACAGGATGGTCAAAGGCGCTTGCAAACAGGTTCGCGGAGCTATCCGGTTACCGTATGAAAGGGAGATAGCGTATATTGCCTTCGTAGACTCCAAACGCTTCTTCGTACATCTAAAACGTAGTGGAGGGGATGTTACCTTAGTACCTTCACTCGTCGATCAAGCTGGAGACCCTATCCAATCTGATTTTGCTAAGACGTGTTTGTTGAAGAACGAACACGTTGGCACTTTCGGGTCGGGGCCTCACATTCCATCCAGTAAATTAGGAGCAAAACTCTAGGACTGTCTCTTGTGAAATGTGGAGGTCTCCAAAGCTACATACCACAAAAGCAGCCGAACCTAATAAACATAAACCAGTACTGATTCGCGAACTTGCGGCCGCTCTATGTAGCTCACCTACACCACCCTTTGAGAAATCTGTTGTAAACGAGCTCTTTCCCGTGAAGTGGCGTGTGGCGATCGTTTGCCCAATATTCAAAAAGGGGTACAAGACAGGACAATATCTTCCACATACTGACCCATCAGGCTGACGAGTATCCTGCCGAAGCTTATCAAGAGGCTGGCGAGAGCGAGGATCGAGGCTCGTTTGTCATGGTTTGAAGTCAATAGCCCAGTCCATCACGGCTTCAGACGTGGACACTCTTACCTCGCAAACCCCTTTACTGAAAAACAGAAATCGTCGGAGACGCTGGATCAGGGCCATGTCATAAAGGTAAGTTTCACTGACTTGTATTATTGCCTGTGACGAGGTAATTCATCAGAGGTTGGACTGGATTGAAAAGTCCTTAGATAAATATTGGCATTTTTACGAGGCAGAGGGTGGTGTGTCCGTGTGGGAACGAGTATTTTCCCCGACATTCTGTAATGAGTGAAATGATCCAGGTCTCCAAGTGGGGCCCACTTTCCCGCTTGCTTCATGTCAGTGAGCTCCTCGATCTCCGGGAAGTGCTGTCACCGACCTTTGCGGATGGTCTCAAGATCTGGGCAGATTGTAAGCATTTCAGGGGATCAGACGCTCTGTATAGGACTTTGAGCCAGTTTTGGATGGAGTCAAGCACGTAAACCAGGGAGAACGAACAGTAGTACATATTAGTTCAGCTGCTATCACACACACGCAAACGCTGGCAAGAACGTCGTCGTCTGATTAGTTCCAGCGACTTCATCACCAACAGACGATAGCACCAGGCTGTCAGCAGTGGTCTTCGTGTGTTATGCATGGTTCTCCTAGTTTACGGAAGATTGAGATATGGTAATTTCTTCAGGTTTTCACTGCTGTTGTGAGAACTCGTCTCGAGTACGTCATCCCGATGACCCTGCCACGCCTAATGCGCAACACAGTAGCACTCGAGGGGTAAGTGCGTGAGAGCAGCCTTCTGGGGTGCCAATTAAGCGATCTGCCATTCTTACAGGGGTTAGATAGAATGGGTATGTGCTCGTTTCATCGACGATAACGAGGTGGTCTTGTCATCACCTACCGTATACTAACCCGCCGCATTGACCCTGACCTCACCGGTATACTTATACCGGCGCGGCTACAGTGTTACGGCGATTATCCACTGAAGTTAATTAAACCTTCTTCATATCACAGTCGGTTTCAATCCCATCTGTCTTCGTCCATCATAGATCACCGGAATGCTCCTTCGGAGGATGTAATGATGTTCAATCGGTCAGAGGTTTTGAGCGCAAGCTTGATGCCTCTGGAGTACCGTTTAACCTTCTTCCATCTGTTCATTATTTCTTACCGCTTTAATTATGCTATATGCCTATTACTTACCATCTGTTCCCTTGTTCACTCTCATCGTTGACGCTCGTCAATAATCTCCCATTCGTCCAGCCTCATTCTCTGCCTTCTTCATAATGACATATTATGCTGCTTTCGCTGTGACACTCCTGTGTCAGTCGCGTGGGCATTACTTAGTTGGCCCAGGCTGCGTGCAACTCAGATTTCAGTTTCGGCGTCCCGGATGAGCAATCACAGGAGGTACTATCAGCGTTTCACTCCCACCTGGACCTGAGCCTGAGAGCATAGTCTGCTGATAATCAGTAGGTCTTCGTAAACGAAAGATGTGGATTTACATGGGGGTCGACTACTACCTACCCATATGTGCGAGATTTTTGTTTTAACGAGAGCTTGATAAAAGCGTAGCTCAGCAATCAGTTAGGCAATCAGAAAACAACGATCAGTTTTCTATGTAAAGCGGAAAAACGAACTACAATCAGCATCAATATAAAATAAGCAGCGAATTCAAGGATTGGACTAACCGAAAGCAAACAAGGTTCGTGAAACATCCGGTGTTGTTGTGATGTAGCAGAGATGTTCCAAGTTTAGTTGATGTTGCGAAGTAATAAAGTTGAAATATCTAACAGTGGAATGTTCTCTAGCAGACAATCACCGATGTTGGAAGAAGAGACAATATACGTGCGTAGCAAGAGTTATCCATGAGGTTACAAACATTTACAATGTGTCTGACGTAAAAATCACGTGATGGTCAAAATGGTGTATAAACCATTGGGTACATCTCGTATGCACTCAAAACGCTAACGTTATCGATCTTCCTACGGTGGAATTCATTACATCATTAGTGCGCGGAAGATTGACAATATTTAGTTGACCTATTTACTTGTGGTTATATTTGAGCAAAACTTGTGAATTCTACGGTAGCGACTGATTAAAACAACTTAAACTGCTAAAATTTGAAACAATTGGTTCCCTCGAGCAGTTTGAACAAAGCAGATAGAACATGAAAACTGGTAGATGCAAGCATTTCGTATTGACTCATCAGTACCAAACTTACAATAACACGGGTGGGCTTTTTTTAAAACAATCGATTTGAGGGGTGGAAAATCAATAAGCGAGAGAGGATAAGACATTAAGTCCAGGGAAGGGTCAGGTTCACGAACAGTTGTTTCTGAACACAGAGAGCTGGTTTGAGTCGATTAATTGCAACTGCTTCAGCGAACCGTAAGAATCTCGGGTTGGAATGTCGCAACAGGATTTTGAATGCACAAGATGGATCGGTAGCATGACCGGTGAGCAAGACGTGTCTAGCGACTGAGGAAACTGGCTGTTTATGCGTTTCAGAAACATTACCATTCTCCGGTAACGCGGACTTCTGTACCCATTTAGGTAAATGTTCCTTCATTCTGGAGATCAAGCATCTCTCGGTTCTGCCTATGTAACTTTCTCCGCAGTTACATACAAATTGGTAAACACAATGTGAAGTGGCACCGATAGGCTGATCTCCTTTGATTGAAGGCACTGGTAGTTTCTGAGTCCGAGCGATTACACGGAGTTCAGCTGCATTAAATGTTCGTTTAATTGAATTTCTTAATCGCTGTGATGTTTGCTGCATGACATAATCACCCTTAAAAGGTAGCTCTATATAGACTCTCTTTTTCTCTACAGTGACCACCTTTTCGGATGGTAATTTTGGTCTACTGTGCCTATCTATGAAACTTCTGGGGTAACCATTTGATTGTAGGACAGACGTAATCAGATCTAGTTCCTCCGCGAGGCTGTCAGGCGTACAGATTCGCCTTGCTCGTGTGAAGAGAGTATTTACTAATGCTCGTTTGTGTTGGATCGGTGTGAAGCTGCTAAAGTTTAGGTATTGACCTGACCATGTGGGTTTCCTATACACGGTTCTTCTAACCGAGCCATCTTCCCGACGACTTATTAGGATATCTAGAAATGGCAGGCAGTTGCCGACCTCAAATTCACAAGTGACCTTCAGATTAGGATGGCAACTATTTGGACGTTGCACCAGGTTATCTATCATCTGTTTAGATCGACTGAAAATTAATGTGTCGTCGACGTAACGCTTGTAATATGACAAGTTTTCTATCTCCGTAGCTGTTGCTCAATTTTTAGCATGAAAAAGTCTGCTAAGATGGGACCTAGTGGACTTCCCATGGCTACTCCGTCTATTTGACGGTAGGACTGTTCAAGGAAACGAAAACTGGCATTCTCAGTACAGACCAGCAAAGTTTCCTTCAATAAAATTTGGCCGCGCGTTCTCTGTCTGCAGTGGCAAGACAACAACCTCTTATGCCAAGTACGTTCATCAGATTACAGCCAATTCGTTTGCAAGTGCAAATTTGAGGGGCCGCCATCGCCTCCATAGCTCAGTGGATAGAGCACTGGTCTCGTAAACCAGGGGTCGGGAGTTCGATCCTCCCTGGGGGCAATTGGGGCGGGCTACTTTTCGCGTCTGCGTGTGACATTGTTGGCGAATCAGGTGGCGTCCCCTGACTACCCAACGTGGGTGTGGACAATGCGCCGGTCTCATCACACGACGGTTAGGTCACGAGAAGTCAAAGGTGCGCACCGCTGTTCTGGTGAACAGTGGATCTGATGGGCGTGCGAAGAAACAATCAAACGGCGTATACATGCGAACTTTCTTGATAATCTAGGCACAATGTGCAATTATATACTTGAGGGTTGTTTTTCAACGAATAGCAGATGTTTACAGCAGTGGGTATCATGTGCGAGGTGCATAGAAATATCTGTGCGATTCGCAAACATGATTTTACTCTAACATTGTCGGCATCGCTGGAAGATGTATTAGGACAACCCAAGGACCGGTACTTCTTAAAAATGTTGATCGGTCAGTGCTTACATTTTAACGACTTTGTACGGGTCAGTTGTGAACGTTGTTTCGTCGGAACACTGTTCGAGTGTACCAGATATATATTCTGGGGACGTGTTGGGAGTCGAACTGAGTATCGTACAGCACATGCTTATAAACAGCGGCTGCCACTAATGGTTTGTTAAGAAGTTCGTTCAGCCATCTCAACGAGAGCCGATGAAATTAGCCGTTTTAAGCCTTCATTTTAAAGAGAATTATGCTGTTCAACTAATTACTTTTTACAGAAACGCTGCCATATCAACACCTCTAGTCAAATAGCCAGTACCGTTGTCCGTTAAACACGTTATCTACAAATATCACTGAACTTGGAGTTCCCTACACTGATTGTGCTACTACCATCCGAGTTTCCAAGCTGCTTGCATCCACAGCGTAATAACACAAACCAGGAAGACGACCCCATTAGGGCAGAAAGACGTATGCTGTCATATTTTAACATCTCGTTTACTTTCATCAGTTGCAAACGTAAGACGTGCCAGTTATAGATATCATACAGATAAAAGCAGACAGGGACTAGACACGCTTACACTCACAAAGTATTGTGTAACCAAGGCAGGGCAACTCGATGGGTTACTTCGACCAATTCCGTCAATACATCTAACAAATGTACAGTCACATCCGAATTGATGTTTCTGTTATGAAAACTTGCAGCCCTTTGCCGGGCCTCCATAGCTCAGTGGATAGAGCACTGGTCTAGTAAACCAGGGGTCGGGAGTTCGATCCTCCCTGGAGGCACAGGCTTTTGCTCATATAAATCGGTAATCTCCGCCATTCGCAAACACTGCGCTCTCAACGTTCATGAAGGTGCCGTGAGTTTGCAGCGAATTTCCTTCAATCTTTTCCAGATTCCCATGGGATTTATAATCTCCTTTAAGTAGACTGCTTCGCGGAGTCTTGTCAAGTTTCCCTTGAAGCACATCGAGCATCGGAATGTTTCTACAGGTCCTTCCACAAACTGGTCAGAAAAGAGCGTAAAGTACGAGAAAAAGAATAGATGGCGCTGACTATAGTGAGTTGCATTTCATCCCTGTCTTTCAATACTTGCAAGAATGTTATCTAGGTTGATCAACATGCGCACAAAATTTGTTAGTGGAGTTGTCAGTGGAGCAGTGCTAGTGGTTATTGACCACCAATGGTCCGACTAGTGATAGAGCTTCTCTCGCCATCATGATCACAACAAACGCTATAGAATTTCAGCCCACATCATCCACAATTAACTGAGATATTGCATCCAGTCAGTAGGTTTCTGGGCTAATTACCGCCTTGTCCCCTACAGAAACATGGTTACCTGTCCCTACCCGGCGTGACCCTCTCCTCGTGACATGGTTTCCTCTCCACCGCATCTCGTCAACCCTCCCCGATTTACTGGTCTTCATTGGTTTGCACTTGTAATAAATGTGCAGTACACGTCGGATGGATGCCTTCCCCAGAACCAAAAGCATGAGCGCAAGCATTGTCGTGTTTCATTTCAGGAACAGTTGGGTAATGTCGTGTCTCCACGACAGTTCCAAAATTTGGATGCAGTTGGAGAGGAGGTTTGGTGTTTCGAAGTTCGATCCGGATCTTCGTACTACATGCGATCAACCGAACCTGCCTTCGGTGATCATAGGAGACGCGTGTACGCATGCGACCGTAGAGTACATGTATTGCGCTCACTGGCCGGTGTTCGAGAGAGAGCCAGCGATCAAACCGGATGCTCGGCATATTTCAACGTGAACTCGAACATCGACAGAGAATTTCGGATAACGAAAACCGCTACGCTGCACAATCACCCGTGCGACGTGGCTGCTGCGAAATACGAGACCTCAAGGCATCGACTCAATGCGGAAGAAATCGCAGATATTCGACCGTGACTGCTCAACGGCACCGCATTCGTCAACATCACTCAGTACATTCGGGAGCAATTCGACAAGAAGACAACGACGAAGGATGTGTGCAACCTGCGAGCACACTTGTTCGTCAAGAGAAACAACGTTGGCTACCTAGGTCGTTTGCACGCTCGCGTCTGCCTACACTGCAACAGCGGTGCCCACAACTGTCCAATATGACAGGGTGGTGGTGATTCTCATGTTCCACCATACCACCGCAACAGGCAACGATGGTGATTCGCTCCCTTTCCTGCCGGCGAATTAACCCGAACATCGCGTCCACGACCGGATGAGGTATAGGCAGATAAGAGCGGGTTGAATCACCACCACCCTGTCATGTGCGCATCGCACGTTCGCTGTAGGGCAATTATTGGGCACATTGTACATCAGGTCTACCTGAACACCTGCATAAACAACGCGACAAGCCGACGTGGGATGCGCATTACACAATGTCTTCGTCACTATCGAAAACGGGCTAGTTAATCCTATCGCAGTGTTTGCACACAATTATCAGCGATATCCAGACTGGATGAGAACAAAACTGTGGCTGATCGTATTAATCTGATAACCTATTCATAATGTTTGCATCATTTGGAACCAGCAACCATATATGTGGAATCGAACCAGGTTCACTTGTTCAGTCTATGTTCCAATTCGTTCCTATTCACTTCATTAGTCGATTACTACTTTTTGCACCATTTGCCATTGAGAGCTTGTCGGTGCACAGGAAAAACAGTCAGTTGGCGTAATTTTAAATAAAGTATTAACTACTTACAAGTAACTGGTGTTTTTAACCTAAAAAGGAGCTAGCGAGCACAGCTCTATAGAACTTGATTAGAAAGTCATTTTATAACCATTTTTATTTTACGTTAGTATTTCTGTGCTCATTTCAGAAAGTCAGACCACACCAATCCTGTTTTAGTTTTTCCACTCCCCAACTGGCCTAGTTCATAGCTCTGTCAGATCGGTTCCAGAAGGACTGCGTGAAAGGGTACTTGCGTGTGGTGCAATTATTTCTTTTGACCTCGTGGTACGGCGGCGAGTATGCAGGAATATCGACGGCGCAGTAGTCCGTTGACCCAAAGATGTAAACTCAGCGTCTCATTTATGTAGGAAGGCATTTGAGAAAGCGGAGATTTCAACTGACAAAATAATCCTCAATCGTCTTCTATCCGTGATTAAAATGCCAGTTAACAAGAGCGACAAACATTGTTAATATTGTGGTGGATTGCCAGGTCGGGGGTGCGAGTTTTCGAACGCTCGGCCGAATACCTCAACGTGGGGGGGNTATTCGGCCGAGCGTTCGAAAACTCGCACCCCCGACCTGGCAATCCACCACAATATGTCCCTTGACAATGGCGCGCTTTTTATCTGACCGGCTGTTCTAGTGATTTTGTGGAACTGAACACACGGTCTATATAAGCCCGGGGGTATCTATGGAATTAGATGCAATTTTTACAGTTACTTTCACACAGGTCTAATGAAAGCGCTCATTTTCCCCTACTTACAAGTCGCGAAACAAAATTAAGGAAACTGCTATTAGAAGGCCCCTTCGTCCCCCAAATGTTTCGACGGCATGACATTTGAATCAACGAGCCAAGTTTTCTGCAGCTATTCATTTAACTAAATCATTCAAGTTACCTAAACTCGAAATGGATTGTTCACTGAGGTGACTTGTTTGACTTCTAACTTCCATCGTGCGCTCTTTAAATTCTATGTTTAATTTCATTGGTCGCAACAATGTCACCTATCTCCCGATTGGTGCCAAAACTATTGCACAAACGTCTGGTATAAACGATACATCTGGCTTGGGATGCGGTACTGAACAGCAAGAGTACATCACACCAACGAGTTGCCACACGTGAAATTGAAGATACGCTGAAAACTAAAACCGCCCTACCACTAGGCTACTGTTCATAAAATGATTTGTGGCCAGACAAAGGCAACAGGGCAAATGTTGATCTGTATTACTTCTAACAATGGATACAGCTAAATATGTTTAGAACACCTCACATACTGGGTCTCTTTGCACACTACACTGACAGGGACGACGAAAATTGGACGTTTTCTTAGTGGTGAGCTCAGTGTACTGTGAAAGCCGCTTCAATCAACCACATGTAAATCAATGAACCATCTCAAACGTAATCATCATGGATGGTATCAACCAATGAAGTTTGTAAGTACATCAACACAGTTATTTCGACAGATTGTACTCACCAGCACAGTGAAATTCGGTCTGTGTGGCTCAGTGAAGTTTGCCAGCACTTCCCTCTCAGCCTACCAAGACAGTTCAGAGATCAACGGAAAGCTATGTGGACAGCGAAGGTTCTTACTATTCATTGATTTCGATTCGCTTAAAACCTGAGTGGTCTGCCAATAAGGAAACAGGCGCTTTTCCTTTATGTAGCTAATGAGTATTTTGGCTTATTAAGAAATTGTGAATCTCGCACAGACGAAACATGTGAACAGAAATCGTGTTAAGCAAATCCTTAACCCAGCAATTGTCTAGGAGGAGCCACATATTTGCGCAAAATGAGTAGATGTATCGTGTGATTGGCTGAATAGTCGTGGAATCTGCACAAACATTTTACCGAGTTGGGCAAAACGGTTTAACCACGATCAGATATGCAACACAATGAGGATAGGAAAGATACCAGATGCATACCGTTCTACAAATTGATAACTTCAATGCCTGGCTGTAGACGGCTAATTTGGAAAACTACGCGTCTTTTGAACTAACGGTTACAAAACTGAGTACCATGGGTGTAATACACTCCTTCCCCCGAGACCTAGAAGTTATACAGTCCGTCACGCAAAACAGCGTGCCACAAATTCAAGAACTGAACGAAAGCACGTTTGCCAGTATATATTCAAATTTTTGTCTATTTTCTTGTGCACAGTTCGCACTGACAGGGACGAGGAAAGTTGGAAGTTTTCTTAGTGGCGAGCTCAGTGTATTTCAATTAACAACACTTAAACCAATGAACCATCTTAAACATGGTTGGTATCAATCAAAAAATGGAACGAAAACGCGTTTATAATCTATCGTACATTCGAATTTTCGTTTACTTTTTGTCCACAGTTCGCACGGGGCACTGTGTAGGAGTGCACGCGGCTTGTTTAGAATTCGCCTACTGGGGATTTACCGTGATCTACTAGCAACCTCGAATTTTCTCGCACACCTCAGTCGGAGGACAACAACAACATCGGAAACCCTATTTCAAATAAAGGGACTTACGGAATTTATTGCAAAGGACTATTTGGTGACTTCGAAGCGAGTTACTAATATTTGTGACTAGTTGCTTCGTATCGAGTTGTTCCACCATACAACTCTGGAGAATTCTGTAACCTGCTTATCTTTTGGTTCTCCATCAAATTTATACATCTTTTTCATTTTCACTATCGTATCTTCTGACAATAAAAATGGTCATATACCTCAGAGGATGTTGCCATAGTTAGACTCCTCGAATCTGACAATGGACACCCCAGGTTGTATACCTCATGGGTTCAAGTTATTTTTCAGTTTCGAAGCAATCGCTCATAGCACATTATGCATAATTTCGTCGTCTTCAGTTTATCTGGAACTGTTGCTGCTGAAGACGCGGATGTCATCTATGAATGACCTACAGCTTCTTTACAATGCTAATAAATCGGCCATTATTAATAGGACGGCATTGAGCTAGACGACCATCATTCCTCACATTTGTTTTCTTTTACATCACTCATGTATCGAGTAAGCGGACTGTGAACAAACACGAGTTCTGCAAACTGTGGCTTCAGAATCGTCCATAATGCATCAGCTGTTCTGCAGAAAGACAGGCCCTCACCAAATTAAGGCCAAACTAGCTGAACAGGCTCATCAGAAGCACGCTCTCCAGGATGCCAGTCAGGTAAATGCCATAAACTCCAACAAAATTGGTTAAAAGTGATGGTGTAATTTACGCAAGCTTCCTGGAACCAAACTTTCAGCAGATAAACGATCATAGTGGGACCAAAGTCCTGCAAATGATATATCATCCCGAATGGCCGCCATTAGCACCGTTAGTTCGGACTGTGCACTCGGCATTGTACACAACATTATTCCTTCCAAAAAACCGACGTCGGGCAGGAAATGTCCATGCCAGTCACCAGTGACGACAGCTGTCACTGACCCATATTTATGTCGTCTGAGTGTGATCGATATTCCAGGTCACAACCGCTTCCTCGCAGACACCGGTGGAGGTTAGCGTTAGTCTACTGAATGCCAGGGAACGTCGACATGTTCCACAGTCAGGCAGCTTGCAGGCTGAGGGGAAGCAAAATCAGTATCAATGGTAAAAGATCCACAACACCCAGCATCGGGAATTCACCCAAATGTTCACTGTCGAGGATATACAAATGCTCATCACCAGCGCAGATTTTTTTATGCATTTCGCTGTGCGTTGACGTTGAGATATGGGTTTCATTCATCATTACCAACTAAACACGGGCAGCTCATCTGAGAGTTCTTTTGTGCTGTAAGAAATGGGGTATAGTCATAACTGTCACAACACCTCAACTGGACGTCCTAATTTTGAAACCACATGATGACATGGTGGATTCACAAAGCACCAGCGCTTTACCCGTAGAATGTAAGTAAGGGTTAGTCTGTGTCAGGCACTCTCACGAAGTCCTCAAATTCCCTGCATCACAGTGATTATCACAGGTACATTCCCAGTTTTTCGGAGCAAACGCAGTCATAAGCATTTTGCCAAGTTCAAACAAACGTAATCTTATCCCGCTTCATACATTTCAGGGCAGCTAAGGCCTAACAAACGAAGTATAACACGTCTGGTCGAGAACACTTGATCATCACACTAGGCAGCAACACATTAGTGGTTCTCACTGTCACGTAGCTTCTACACAACCACGAAGAAAAAGCAAGTCCTGCGCTTGAAGGAAAACAGAAACGGAGAGACTTCACCACTAAAAATAACTACGTATATGTACAAACTTTCAAACATCAAGGTGTCTGTATATGGCAAACAAGCAGTCGAACTAGGAGTGAAAGTAGGACGTCATCAGCCAGACAGCCTCATCATATCATTCACTGCCACCCTTCATTAAGCGCACTAACTTCACAGACAACTCAGCCAAACAACGCCAAGTCACTAAAACGAGTCCGACTAGCCCCCATCTCACACAAAATCTTTAGCCACCGAACTTGTGAGTCCCAACATCACCAGCCCACCACACGAACACAAACCTACAGTGACCAACCCTTTCGTGATCGAGTGACCGGACGCAGACACCAGTGGTCAAATACCTGAAGACGGTTCACATCTTCCACCTGCCGTAAAGTAATACAGCCTTCTCCGTCGCCTTATATAGGCGACCCTTAAGCATCAGAGAGATGACTGCCTGTCGTCAGACGCTTCCTAGATTAACGAATACCGCTCAAGCCTCACAGACACCACCTTCTATTTCATTCACCATATTTCCATCGCCGCCAAAGCAGCTTACTAGTTATACAAGCCAGTCAACAACCTCCATTTCATTGTTTAACACTAAATCCATGTAATCACAACCTTCCACAGGCACTTTGCACTTCGAGGATGCAAAGCGCATTTCGAAGTATTTAAGAGGGCATTAATGTGACTGACCACGTGAACAACACAACCGTTCGCCTGCGCGTACTCCTGAATGCTCGATCAATTGGTCAAATACTCACGTTGAACAGCCCGCGATGGTTGGGTCACGTACCCCGAATGCCGGGTGATCGTCTACTACACGGCACACCATACACGAGACCACCAACAATTGGGTGAAACCGCGTGGTGGTCGAGCAACAAAGTGGTCACGAAATATGAAGACACTGACTGCTCCCCTGAGCAAAGTGGGTTAGTGTCATCTACCCGGTTGGAGTCCTCGTGATCACTCAAATCGCTGATTAGAAATGCTATCCGAGATCAGCGGCGTGATGATATCGGTTTCGCAGTGAGAAGATGGTTGTCCCTGGTTTACAGAAGAGACAGACAGCATTTGCCGGTAACTAATTCACGAATCGGTTGGCCAAGTTGAACAACGAAACAGTACACACGCTGGCCAAATAACCCATGACCTCATCGAACTAACAAAGCTTACAAGAACGAACACATCGAAATAGGGACCGGCTAGTGAAAGAAATGCTGCAGCCTCGGACATACACTTAGTGGGCTCAATTCGAAAACATACACGACGGACAAAAAACTCTGAGCTCACTTAATTTGAAACGACTTAACTGGACAGTACAGAGGGGGAAACGCACACACTAGGTGATGGAAACGCTGGCACTCCACTGCGCCTACGTTCCATGCATGAGGACAATCAAATTGTCAAATTTTTCCACCTCAAACAGCAAGAAGACAGGGATAAGATTACTGCCTTATATTTTGTTTGTTTTTGGATGCATGAGCTTTCCGATTCCGTTTAGATGCTGAAATGAAAAAAGCAGTAAAATGCAGAAATTTCACGACAAACCTTGATGATCGCTAACCAAAGTAGACCTTTTCTGTGCTGATCCGTGAGAATGTAATACCCGCTTCCGCCATAAGCTGGGTGCATCAGCGAACAGATCTAATTGAAGTTTGTGGTGCACAAAATGACCGAACGGATGAGTAGACAGCTGGACACGGGAAGTGGCTAATCTGGCGACCAATCGTTCTTTTAAAGCATCAGGTTCCGGCATAGAATCGACAGCAGTCCACAGTGCTTCCACGACACGGCTGCCATATCGATCACGAGCAATGTCCACCAAATCCACCTGTTTCACGAGATGACGGAGAAAACGAAGAAACGACTGGCAATCGCAAGCAGAATGTATTTGAAGACAGTAAATGCAGGCGAGTACCAACGCAAGTTTGCACACGTATCTGTTCGACTGTTTTTTTTCAATTAAGCATGCAAACTTATGGCCAAATGGATCCTGAACGTAGGTAAACTTTTTAAATTCGTATAGTTGTTTTTTTAACGGTTGGTTGGTCATCCTGTATCCGACCGATTGCTTACGTGGTACCAATTCACTTGCTCAGCTTGGCTGATTTTTGGGCACTCAGTCATGCGCCAATCCTCTTAGAACTGAGTGACGATCCTCCGAAAAGCAGACTCCAATGCCTGGTCTAAACTCACTCGATCAGTTTGGCAACTGAAAAGGACTAGGAGGTTGTCACCTAAGCATACACTTGGTGCTAGCGGTAGCTGATTTGTTGTCTGCAAATTATGGAACGTGTGCTCGATTGGCTGACCTTGAAAACGATCTAGGTCTGTTGAATTTTTATCAGTGAGATGCTGTCTAACCTCAAGGGAGAGTTTAATTGCAGGCCAGTTAGTTATACAATCAGTGACTTGATTTACGCAACTAACATGACTGAAGGATATTTGTGGCTACCGACAAGTATAACTGCCATTTTGGAACATTGTATTGGCCACGGATTACATCTGGCCTGGATTGTGTGTTGGGTACTAAAAACTGTTTAAAACAATAGTGTATTTAATTTGACCGTCCCAAAAGTCGAACAAATGCTAAGTGTAAACATAACGGCCAATTAACATCAATTCTTAGAAACTTATCAAACCAACGAACCTCGAGAACGCCAAGTAAATGCGATTTTCTGTTGGTCGGAACTGAATCTGATAACAAGGCAGATTCTAGGACTCGTGAGAGCATCGGATGCTTGGCCCAAGCTTGCAATCGTGCGGACGACTGGGTACACAAGCTGGCTGCCAGAACCGTGGGGCGAGCGGTATGATAACTGAATAGTTTCTGCGCCAACAAACATCCCGGGAGTGCAACGGGCTGGCATAGATCATTTTGCACTAGTTCCGATTCGTCGGTTTCATTGTGAATCAAAGAACCAATCTTTTTACAGTTGACTAAACCGACTATACAACGAATTAAAGGATCCTCTTCTTCAGTGTTTGGCTGTGGTTTGACCCCCGAATGACCGAGTGATGTGAAGAGCATCTGAAAAAACGACCGTTTTGTCAAAAATCGATTCAGGCATTATTAGAGAGCGCACGCTCTAAAAACTACAACAAGGTGAAACACTAGTGTAATGCGAATAATAACGGAATTTGAATAGCCATAAAAACTGTACTCGAATTGAAACCACCCACGCAACTAATAAGACCTTGTACTGGTGCAATAAGCAGTTCTATTCACCAGACAAGACGCACTGGTGGATATACAATAGCATTGAAGGAATCACGGTCTGTCATTGGCTGATCATATTGGTATCTACAAAGTCAGGCTGTAGGCTGAGCAGTGTAAAACAGAACAAAGAGCAAGAACAAATAACGGGAAGTGTAACAATGAGGCTGTTCGTCCAATCCCGGTGTGGTATCTTAAAGCGACGTTTGGATTGGTTCCTTCTTAGATCTTCTTTTGTGTCGAGGTTCGGATAAGCGATTTATCGAGTAGATCGTTACCACAACCTTACCTCCTTTAAGAAGCCTCTGCATTCAATTTTGCTAATCGTGTTGATATTCTTGATGTATCTACCTATTCCGTTACAGGAAATTCTTCTACTTCATTTCCAGTACTTCAGAACTGAATTTGATCAGTGTCTCCGACGAACCGAAGCACCGTGCAGGTCAGTCATTTCTACATTGTGCTGCCTAGTTTGTGAATAATCAGCTCTTTGGCAGGTAGTAGATCGTTTCCACGAAAAAATACCACAGCCGCTGAATTCACATACTGGATTGACAGCCTCAGAAGCACCATTGGGCTCTCCTTAGTTGTGCAACAGATTGCGCTCCCGTACTGAAGCAGGAAGTTATCGAGAAACACGTCCAACTCAGCAAACGTTTCAGGAATCATGGAACTCACAAAAATCTTGAACGTTTTCACAGGATTTTCTGAAGCATCGTTGGAACACGGATGCCGAGGAGCTGTTCAAAAGGGACGACACCCGATACTATCAAACCATTGTTTCATTTCCACGGAACAAAACTGCCAACCGTTGTCCGTCACCAAGACCTGCGGAATTCTTTCTCGGCTGCAATGTTTACGAAATGTTTGCATGGTGAGATAGAAGGTGACTTTGCGGTAAATACTTCTGGCCACTGTGTGTACAAGTTAATCAACACCAGAATGTAATATCTATCAAGAAATTGTCCACAATAGTCTGCATGCACCAGTTGTCATGGTACGTAACTGTCCGGCCAGGGTGTTCAGTTCGTCGGCTTGTCTTTATTTTGGAGAGGCAGAAGTGACAGTTCATCGCAATGCCCTTGACACTCGAGTTTATCTCTGGCAACCAACACATCTGTCGGGCCAGTTATTTAATTTTCCTCACACCCAGATGATTTCTGTGCAAGTCGTCTAATACCGCATTTCATAGCAGTGGTGGGATGACCAACTGATCTCTCAGAAACAACACAACACCAGGTTGTATTGATAATTCCTCTCGATTCCGTAATAGTACTGAATGTTTCTTCTTAATAATTGACGACCAACCCTTGGCCATCGCGGCAATTACTGTGCTATAATAGGTTTTGGCCGTGTTGATCAAGTCCACTCGGCTTATTGGAGCGGCTGGCCAGGAAAACAAAGAAGTGGGCCAATACTGCGCTGGTCACAGAGTCAATGTAGGTGTCGGATTCAAACCGATCTACCGCGTCACACGTGTTCACATCAGAGATGTAAAAATGTAGTACCCTGATAGCCGCGATGGTTATCGGAATCTGGCTGCGGAACCCCAATCTGTGCGCACAGAAGTCTTTTGTTCAAGCCATGGCCTGTCGTCGTTGGAACAATTGACACGGTACCATAGTAAACAAGTTCGCAATCCTCAAGTGACACTACGTTCACACCATATTAGGTTCCACACAATCATGTTCTGACACCTAATTTTATATGTATTGTGTTGTATTTGGCCTGAAGATGACACATCAAAAACGAGCTTGTTCGCCACGTTTTGATATCCGGGGTTATCTGACCAGTTTGAACATACAGTAAAGCCAACAGAACGCAACTTTTGCAGTTGAAACACATTTAGAAAACTTTACGGCAATGTTCTTATTCCTGATTTGTTCCATGCTTCTCTGCACTGTCTGTGTGTAGGATTACATCATTTTGATATGCGCGCACTCCCGGTAAATCGGCAATCGTTTCATTGATCGTACCATGGAACAGTCCAGTTGATAAGTGTAATTCAAACGGTAGAAAGCTGTACTGAAGCAATCCCCAAGACGTATCAATCGTAGTGATCACCTCAGGATCAGATTCTGATGGAATCTGTAAGTATGCGTTTGCCAGGTCAATTTTGGAAAACATTTTGTTACCATATAGGGCTTTCATAAAAGTATCCGGCTCCTCAGTTGTCGCTGCACATTTTTAAGTCTCGGATTGGGCGTCAATCTATCATCACCGCAGAATCTAGACGATTTGTCATTTTCCCTCATAACCATAACGACTGGTGTGGTTCACACTGGTGAGTTCACCTGAGAGATTATACCACCTTCCTACAACCTGTTGAGATCCCTACCCATCTTTTCTCATTCCAAAAAGTGTTATTCGACGCTTTAAAAAGACCGGGTTCCCTTGCAATTCCAGTCTTGCTGGCCCTAATTTCATCCCTCCTGAGCTATGTGGACACTGGACAATCAGGCTGCCTAATTGGATTCCATACTCTCCACTCAGACCATCCTTATAATTAGCATTTATTGAAGCAGCACAGTTGAGCCTTCAATTTCAAGATAGCCGGACTTCCTTCTGACATCAAAGGCAGTATCAGAAGCAGCTCACTGTCATCATAGATTACCATTACATCAGTTTCACTTAATCGAACTAAACCATGATCACTAATTCCACATATTTCAATCGTTATTGAAATAACGGATTTATTACTTCCAATGTCCACAGTGAATTGTTACGTACATCCTGACTTGAACTTGAGGCATCTGTGAGCAAACTGCACAAATATAGACTTCCGCTGCAATGAATAAACAGCAGTAGATGGCTCTACATCACCTGTCTCTTTAACTTGACTCAGGTGGCATTTCTGAGCTTTGTATACCTAATTGATAAGACCAAATTTATCAAATAAAATCTCCGTTGAAGACCCGTGTCAGTGACATCAGCAATCAGTCGATCACGCAGATGCCCCTCTAGTTTGTTATCAAAATTACAAGGAGTAGCTTGCTTTACATTTGCAGAATGAACCCACGGAAGTTTGTGCTCGTTGAACGCACTAATGAATTGAAATTCACCAGTTTTGTGGCTTGGAGATTGATAGGAAGCACGTGTTTTGACAACCGTTTCTTCACTTCGTCGAATGGTAATGAGGTTGGGGCGTTCGGATAGACCAGACTATTCAGTAATGCACACAACGCAAGACTATCAGCGATAACGGAGAATGCTGACTGTTTTTCCTTCTTCACATCAGGATGAAAGAGGCACCATGGTTTGAAGATTTTGACCCACTCCTCGATCGCACTCACACGAGCATGAGGGTTTAATTGCTCAACCGCAGGCAGTTCTATTTTGCAACAAAAATTTGTAATACATGTGAGTAGGGACCTCGAATAGCCATAAAAAACGTACTCGATTTGAAGATAGCCACGAAACTAATAAGACCTTGACTGCTTACAGTAAGCAGTTCCTAGCCACGAGACACGAAGGCAACATGGTTGATGTACAACGGCATTGAAGAAATCACACTCTGTCATTAACAGATCAAAATAACTCTTGCAAAGTCAAATTTGTTGGGAAAAGGCATCTTTTCTCAGGAATTCGCACTAATTGCCCGGTATTAGGGAATTTTTCAGTTATTGGGATTTGAGTGTCTATGATTATCTTCAAAACTCGAGCGTCGCGCTCGCCTCCGATTGGTTCGTTTAGAGGCCGAGGTCGTAACAGTTGGTGACGGGTATCACTTCCAATTAACGGACGATGCTGATGCAACAACAGCAGCAAATGAAGCTTATGGAGGTGTTTCTCAAACGATGGTTCAATATGAGTCTGGAACAACCCGCACAACCTAGTGGTGCAAAATCCGTTGACAGTTTGTCAATCGGTATCTCCAAGTTCATCTACGACCCGCATGCCAAAGTGACATTCGATTCTTGGTTCTGTCGGTGCGATGACCTGCTTCGTATCAAATTCGTCAGCCACGACGACTCGTGGGAAGTGCGGCTTCTCCCTCCCAAACCTGACCCTGAGGAGAACGCGTGGCAAGCCACCATCACCCTGACCAAGAACCCACGTGATATGTGCCTCAACGAGACTGTCAACTTCCTGCCACAGATATAAGGAGACCAGTCGTCTCTATTCAAATTGCAGTGCCACTGCCTCACGCTGACCAAACGACAGTCTGATGACCTTGTCACCTAGCCTTCAGGAGCTTACCACTGAAGGTCATCGGCTGCTCAATCTGAAGCACGACTGCCTTGGTTTTGAATCCCGATCAGTCCCCAACCCCTGTTACCACAGTCGCATGTCCAACGCAACAGCAACAAGCCCCATTAAATGCCCACTGAAATCCGTCCTCCTGAAACCGCCGCTCTCTCCATGTTGGCACTACGGCGGCGCATGGCATTACACGCGTTCTTGCCCCTTCAAGCAACATCGCCGTCAGCGTTGCAAAAGAGTGAACGAAAAGGATGGCAACTGTCAGCCACGTAAGCAGGGTAGTCGATGCGCACTCAACAAGTGACCACGCCCACCTCAGTCGAAACCGATCGCCAGGTTCAACAGCTTGCTTGTCTGCTTCACAATCGATGCAGCCTCATACAGGAAGTTCGTGTCCGGATTGATCAATGAGCGCCTAGCCCGACAGTGTGTCCGATATCACGAGCATCTCCAATCAACTATGAAAATCAACTGGCAACCAGCTAGCAAAGCTGAAAGCCCATTCCGTCACCACTGTGTCCGTGGTAGTACAGTGCCATTAACTGGGCAATTGCATTGTCAAGTCACCATCAAGAATAAGGTCATCAGTGGAATCTGTTACTTTTCCGAATCAAAGTTCAGTACACTTGATTTCGACTGGCTGGAGCAAATTGACCAAGCATAACTGCCAACCACGGACATGTGCAATTTGTCGACCAAGAAATCAAACGCCTCGAAGATTTGGGAGTGCTGACGCTTGTCGCCTACTCATCCTGGGCAGCCTCTGCCGTTGTCGTGAGGGAAACCAATGGACCAGTTCGCATCTGCGCTGATTTCTTTACCGGACTTAACGCTGCTTCCGAAGCTAACTGATATCCGCTAGCCGTCCTTAAAGACCTGCTTACGATCCTTAACGGTGGAACGTGCTTTGTAAATCTCGACATCGCCGAGACACACCTGCAGGTCGAAGTCGCCCAACAATCCCGCGAACTGCTGGCGATCAACACACATCGCGGTCTGTTCCAGTACACGGGACTGCCATTTGGTGTCGAGACCGCCCCAGCCGTTTCCAAGCAGATCACGGATGCCATGCCATCCGGCCTGCTTGGTACGACTGTGCATCTAGACGAAGTCATTATTTATAGGCACACATGTGGCGACCTTCGAGAACGAAGCGCGGCTGATATCTAACACATTCAAGATCACGAGTTTCAAATTCGAACAGATAAATGTCGGTTCTGCATATACTCAATCAGATACCTCGGCTATGCTTTCAATGCTACCGGTCGCCATCCAGACCCTGAGAATGTTCGCATTACTCAATAGATGTCACCTCCGAAGGATGTTTCATTGCTTCGCTCGTTCATGAGTCTTATCAGCTAGTACAGCTCCTTTTTGCTTTTGTTGCACGACATCCAAGCGCCAATTAACCACCTTCACAGAAGGGATGCAAAATGGCACTGGTCTTCGGAGCGCTCATAAGTTTTTGGAAAGTTAAAATCTATGCTGGGGCCCGATCTTTTGCTGACACACCTCGATCCCAGTTTCCCTATCGTTGTGGCGGCAGGTGCCTCCAACTGTGGTGTTGATGCCGTAGTCTCCCACATCTTCCCCGATGGATCTGAGAATGCCATTAAGCACGCTACATGGACTCCCACAGATGCAAAGAACTGTGACCTAATCGAAATGGAAGCTTCGGCGTTCACCTTCGCTGTGAAGAAGTTCCACAAAATGATATACGGCCACCATTTCACCATTCTCACGGATCACAAGCCACTCCTCCCAACCCTTGACTCAAAAGAGGATATTCCTGTGTACTCTGCCATTCGACTGCAGCACTGGGCCATCACCTTCATCAGTTATGACTTCGACGTCTGCTACTGTCGAACTGATGATTTCGGCCAGGCTGATGCCCTTTCTCGTCTCATCAGCAAGTAGAGTTCTATTGGGGGAGACAGCATTATCGCCGTTGTATCCGTTAAGATCGATGCGTACCAAGCACTCCTCGGTACCATCCGCGCAACTCCAACTACAGTAGCTGAAGTCAAACTCGCCTCAAAAGTTGACAGCACGACAGCAATCAATCGCTTACATCCAAAGCCGATGGGCATCAATCTCACCAACGGGTGAGCTCCTCCAGCTCTACTTACGAAGCGAGTCCCTCCCAGCCGTCGACTCCTGCCTGATGTTCGCCAAACTCGCCGTCATCCCCACTTTGCTACTTCAAACTGTCTTTACACAACTCCATTCGGTACACCCTGGCCTGGGAAGCATGAAAGCGAACGTCAGAAGCTACGTCTACTGGTCTGGGAACGGAAACCTGATTGAAGATCTGGTTAGGAAATGTAGCCGCTGCTGCCAAACCGCTAAGAATCCGCCAAGTGTCGAGCCTCAGCCATGGAAGTAACCCGAACTTTCGCGGTCTCGCCTCCTTGTGGAGTATGGGTACCCAGTGACGGTATGGTGCACATTCCAAGTGGCGAGATCGGCCCGCTGACCCACGCCTCAAACTCAGCCATCATCAACAACCTACGTTGGATTTGCAGTCAACGTGGCCTGCCAGAGACGTTTTTCACGGACAACAGATCGCAGTTTACCCTGGTCCAATTAAAGGAGTTTTGTATCCAGAACATCTGAAATCGCCCAAAATCCAATAGTCGAACCGGGCGCTTCGTGAACATATTCGAGAGAAAATGTTTGGTCTCGCAGAGACGGACTGACTGAAAAAGTGCTACAAAGATTCCTGTTGACTTACAGAACCATACCGATTGCGACGACTCCCAATGGACTTTTGCTTGCAGAAGCCATCATAGGCGGGAAGCTCAGGAGGAAATTCAATACAATAATCCCGGTGGAACCCCCCTCAGGAGGATAAGTAGCAGCCCTTCCAAACTAGATTTGCCTTCGGCGATCTGGTTTATGCAAGGTCTAAGCATCGGAACGCAACGGTCTGTTTATAGGTCATCTTCGGAGGCGACATCTGGATAGACCAGTGGAACCAGCTCCGCCCACGCCATTCCGCGAACAGTAATGTTGAAAATCAATTACTGCTGGAGCTAACTCTTGATCCCTTCGAGACCAAGAGCCGAACAGCACAAGTTCCTGCAGAAAATATCTCGGCAATGCCAAACCCAGATCGGATAGTGAGCTAACAACTTGGCAAACAAAGTGACGGATGGATTGCAAACTCAATGCGGTTCGACCTCGTCAATGGCGGTATCCATAATACTCAACACTGGAAGGTGTTAAGAAATAGCACTTTTTCCCAAGGATTCGCCCTAACTGTCAAGAAAAACGGATTTTTTCAATTTCAAAATTCCAGTTTCGCGCTCGCCTCTGATTGAACCGTTGAGGAGCATATGCCCAAAGCCGCTCAAAACATGTAAATACAGCTGCTGCGTACCCGTGTCTCACCTTCGGGCTGAGCAGCAAACAAAGCTCATTTGAAGGTCGTCTTTTTCTTTACTTGTTGGAGATCTTAAGTGGCGAGAGTTGCGTTCCGGTACTTCCGCCATGGTTTTCGTATCATACTGCGATTTCGCTGCACTCCGTTCATCATCAGTATACTGCACGTGTTCTGGCAATCGTTCTTATCTTTCTCTCCTAGGGGGTCGTAACAAAACTGTAAGCTGACTGATGCAATACAGAACAAAGAAAATGACAACTAACGGGAAGTGTAACATCTAGGCTTTTCTTCCAATGCTGATTCTGTATCTTAACACAACGTTTGGATAGACCCCTTCTTAGATCTTCTATTGTGTCGTGGTTTGGATTAGCGGTTGATCGATTTACACTTGAATAAGTAGCACACTGATAAGTAGGGTAATCTGGCTACAATCAGTAAGAAACGTCATCAAGAGTGGTGGTAAAAACATGTCGGTGCCGTGTTTTGTCAATTTCCCAAAGTATAATAATGTTATTGTGCAACTAGCGTAGTACGCGGTGCAGTCATACTTCTGACTATAAGATAAGCAAGACACAATAGTTCTTTAAGAAAACTAAACGGGTTCGACTTAAAATGACCAACCTCGAAATGTAGTGCGCTTGCCTCTATTTCTGAGTGGTTGGTGACACGTAACTGTCCAGTTCAAGTAATCAGCTATAAAACGTATTTCAATTTTCCCACTAATAATAACTGATTGCCCCATACATTTACCTTGTGCGTGGAGTTAAGCTCTCGTGTCACAGCTACAAAAAATGGACAGCATTCAGGTCCGGAATATTTAGCGCTAACGCGCGGTTGGTAGATTTAGAGCCATCATAAGCGTGGAGCGTAAAATAAGCCAAATCTAACACATAAAAGTACACATGTTCATTGTTTTCAAAGCAGATATGGTGCATTATCCAGCGGATGTATAACTCAAACAATTGATCTCTTAGGTTGTGCTAGCTCTACGGCTTACACATCACAAGGGAAGTTGCTGCCACATAAGATAGTGAGTCAAAAGCAGTCTGGATATGATTAGATTGCCCAAATCCAGACGAAAAAATCGGTCGTAGCAACCAGGCTCTAACCGACGCCCCTCTAGTCACCCATCAGCAGCAATAACAACAAAGCAGGCGAAACATTAGATAGCCTACAGTAAAAAAGACGGAAGTCACAGGATGTACATTTTTACCGATCGTATACTAGGATCCGAGTTTTAAAACGAGATCACCACCGACTATCTAAATGATAGAGAGTGACAATTAGCGTCGTTTATTAACATCTTATGGGTCACGTGAACACGGTCCAGTGCGTTATCAGTTTGCGTTATTGACAACCATGAGGTATAGGAACCGAAATCACAGGTCAGGGAGGCCTGGTGGATAGGGGTCTCCATAAGCAATAAGAAATCTAGCAGTCTGAACCTCGGTCCCACTGTCTCTGTTAGATGATTCGACAAACAAAACGAAGCGGGTTAAGACGATTCCTGTTACTAGTAGACTTTGTGCCGTCCAACTGGAAGGTTCTGTTAGGTTCAGTTCTAGACGCAAAACTGTCAGAAATCTTTCCGTTGTCTCCTTACGCTCCAACTGACTGTAGTGACATCGGCGTCAAGGACGTGTTTTATTCGGATCTGGCCGCTCTCCTCCGGTCGACACGTGGTTCTGATATAGTCGTTCTGGCCGGAGATATGAACGCCCAGGTGGGTCGCTTTGGTGAGGCCGAATCTCGTCTAGGTGGCCTGTTTGGGATAGCATCACATCGGTCGGACAATGGCGGGCGACTATTGCAGCTGTGCGCTGAGCATAGGCTGCTTATAGCCAGCACTAGTTTTAGGCATCGTGCGCGTCATTCCAACACTTGGCGCTTCCCCCCTCTGAATCAGACCTGGTCTCAGATAGACCACATAGCTGTTAGTTATAGGTGGCGGGGTTCCATTCAGGACTGTCGTTCT
>QNGE01000207.1:43766-79333 GCA_008508345.1 Paragonimus westermani
CCGTAAGGAAGGCTGTCTCGCTGATGACGCCTTACTCTCACTTGCAGCTCGGTTGTATGTTTGCAAGGTGTAGGCACCTTGATGCTGAATGTTTGAATATGGACGTAGTCATTTTCAGTAGTTAGGTCCCTTCCCGTCACCCTTTTCCTTCTCTTTTTATATAGGGTCTGCTGTTTCTTCATGATTGTGTGGCAGTTAGGCATTAGTGTGAACCACTGATGTATTGCTGTCTATGATGATGATGATGACGTCTGGAGACAGCCGAATCAAAGCCTGTTGTTTCGTCACAGATCATCCAGGTCTAGGCCTACTAGGCCTTGATTGGATGGATGACTTTAAATTGCTAGATCATCCAGTAAACAGCATATGTGACCAAATGAATATACACTGCCAGTCAGAAACTCCGGCTAGTCGCGATACACCAGGAGGAATCCCGCCAGCTGAATGGATGTTCGGACGGAAAATTCCCATAAGGTTCGACAATATCACACCATCACCAGTCACATCCGCCAACGACGTACACAGGGCAGGCTATGCACAATGCATAGGGCGTTTCAATATTGGCGACTCAGTGCTTGCACGAGACTTCCGAGGTCAAGATAAATGGAGACCTTCAGTGATCTCAAAACGCAAGGGGAAGGTGATCTACGAAGTCACTGTCGGGGAAGACACCTGGAGAAGACATATCAACCAGTTACGGCGGAACCCTGGCTTACTTCCGAGCAAACCAGACTCAGCTTCATTACATTGGGACACTGTACTGGACGCCTTCGATTTTGAAAAGAAAAGGCTGACGGGCCGCTGTCAATCATTATCAAGACAACACCAGGCTCCTTTTCTGTTAGACGGTCCAAACGAACAATGAATCCCGTGAACCCCTTACACATGAATCCAAGATGTCAGACTTATGATACATGGCAAAAAAGAGGAGGTGTCAGGAGGCAAAATCACCAAAACAATCTAGTCAGGACATCGGTAACAGCTGATGAAATCAATCATCACTTCAAACCATCCAGGGCCGCGGTGACGGCTGACGAAATAAGACAGCAACAAAGCACTAAGGGGGCACGTCGGACTGACAAGCAGGATACTTGCAAGTGAGTAGGGGGTGTCACGCCAGCCCGAGAAACTAACGCTTATGGATTTGGCCTGGCTTGGCAATTTGGAAACGAAGTGGCCTACACAAGTAGACAGTGACTCATCACTACTTCATGATATATATTTACAGGCATTTCATTCATTTGGTCGAACTGGTTTTTGGCAATACAGCGTGTTTACCGCAACCGTGTCTTTCTTGTCTCCGCGCAAGTAGACTAGGGGAAGCCGCGTAGCAGGAACCCAGGTCTAGCAGTATTAGAACGTTTGGCAAGGGAAAGGCACGTTACCTCAATGCCTTGATCGGTTAATGGTTAATCGTAAACGCCAACGCATTAACCAATACGGTAAAACACTTGGTGTCATTCGAAAACCCGATGTAACTTCGAGTTTATCCACTTTCTGCAGCCGTGGTGGAAATCAGACATCAGTATCTTGTTCGTTGGGCTAACAGGCTAGGTAGGATTCTCACCGATAACACAGTCAGATGCGTCGACTGGGGTGCCCCCCGCAAAGAATATCTTATCTCTTTTTGTCTCACGAGTCGGGCTTTTAGGTCAGAGACTCCATGTAGGTTCCCCAAGTAAACCTCATTCCGTAGCGTGAACGACCGGAAAGTATCACTAATTGTTTCTTTCCCAACAGTGACATCATTCCATTCATCTATTACCACTTTCCACCTCTATTTTGAACCCCGTTTTTTATGTCTCTCGTGTTTCTACGGGTGATAATTGTTTCATGAAACCAAGACAAATGATGAGCATCGGAGTCTTAAAAACTCGTGTCTTCCGACAATATCATCACAAAATCCTCAAGTCTGACCATGAGGTATGGTGGCTCGGGTTGCCACACACTTCAACAGTGGAGTGAAATATGCTGGAAAAAGCAGTATTAAAATGACTAAAAAAAATTGCTAGGAGAAAACTAAGCAGAAATACAAACGCAGGCACGCGATTGACTACGACACACAGTCATCTCGAATGGTGTTTCTAGCCAGCGACCTGAGTGATCACAAGAATCCCAACCGTCAACAGAACGGTCAAGTGCTTCATATTTTGTGACCATGTTGTTGCTCGACCAAACTGTTGACAGTCTCAACATATAATGCCCGGTACGGCAAATGTTCACCTGGCATACAGAGTACGTGACCCAACCATCGTAGGCTGTGCAGCGTGATTTGCTGACCAATCGTTCGCGCATCTAGAGCGTTCCGGAATACGCACCGCTGACAGGCCGTACCATTCACGCGATCAGTCCAATTGATGTTGGCTAATTGGCGGAGACAACCGTAGTCAACTGCGGCGGGCCCGTTCACACCTCCGGCCACGTTTCCGAATCGTGGGGCAAAACAAAACGCATGCAGACACTCCTTTCGCTGACAGTCGAACGTACTTTTCGTGCCATAGATGGCATATTGATCAAAAAGCTGTTTTGATAAATGCTCTCTCTCTAGTTTGGAGCTTGATGTGTACTGTTTTTGGGGGGAGGTGTATCTACGATTCTAACGCTAGTATTCACTTCAGCTTACTTTCAGATAACTGTCGATCCAACCACTTCTCTATCAGGGTATTTTGTGACTTCAAAACTGAATCTCATTTTCAAACTATGGTGGGAAACGTACTGAGCTCCAGCTCCGTTCAATCCCAGTGAACCGTCGTTTTGTCACACTCATTACATTGGTTATAGACTGTCAACGCAAATTCGAAGTGTTGTGTATTCTTTACATGGGCATAAGATCCAACGAACAGATGTGCAGATGCTACCAAGAATGAGTTGCTTGATGTCCCCGTCGACCTTCTGAAGCAGACCAAGTACTAGCATGATCATACTGGGCAGAGATTTGGTTGCTCAACTCGACGGTCACTGTCAACGTAAGAAGAGGTCGGGTGGTTCACTTAGTGCCCTGACACAAGGTACTGACAAAGTGAAAGAACACCGCAGCTGTTCTTGTCTCGCGCTCTCTGTACCTAGAATACCGCATTCCACCCCAGGAAGAAACATTCGATTACATCGAGGCCGCTCTGTGTAGATCAGCCATTAACCTACTTCACTTATACAGCTGTTATTTAACGGTGGCACTGCTCTGTTAAAGAATATCAGACTGTTTGATTCAAAGCTGCGACAGAAACAGCATGCCCAAACGCAGCAAGAGCTCTACAAGCTGAGCTACGAACTCTCCGTCTTGTCTCATAGGGTTCGCTGAGTTGGTCACACTTGGCAAATGTCAACTCACCGTCCACCGCACTGTGCCTTCTTTACGAGGGATGTGTTAACCCGGTGGTCAGCGCATAACTTAAGTTCGGAGTATGAAATTACTGTAACTGAAGTTTGCTTCAGCAAGGCGTTCCTGGCTTCCTGGCTGGAGTCCGAAGAACACTTAAAACTTTCGGTTGAGAACGCTGTCTGGCATAAAGAACAAAAGTTAATGGTACTCACGTTGCGAAAGGTTGTGTACACTGGCGTCATAATTTTCCTTCACATCTTTCTTGTTCTTTGCCTTAAGCAATCTCACTGTTTGGTTCCCATTTACTGTAGCACATTTGTCAATTAATGTGGTCTGCATCTTGTTAAACCTAATATTGCTTGAACGATAGAGACCTTAACTCAGGCTATGGTGTGGGTATACAGCATCGGCATACTTGTTCGCCTGAACTAAACGATTCTAATAATACAAAATGATCCACTGTATTAAACACAAATTTGTAATCAGCAAAAAAGTGGTCGTTAACCGGCGATTAATGTGTCGAGTCAGAGGTAAGTCAACCATGAAAATGTGATCCATCCCAGCCTAAGACAAAACCTAGCTTGTTCTTTCCAGTATTTACCTCCCGTGCTGTAGTAAGTCGATGGAATAGTATGTGTGCCAAAACCATAGTTGTGACTGGGGTTTCTGGTTCCCCTCTCGATTGACCCCGGTAAGAAGGGATGTTTCAAATTGTCCACATCAGCTGGAACAAGTATATCAAAGCCTTTGTTAAGGCCTAACGTCCCTCTCTAGGAATTGACGATACGAAGTGATTTGGGCCAACGACCTTAGTACGATTGGAAGTCGACGTTCAATTTCCGACATCGGTTTTGGAGGGCGGCTCTGAACCTACTGACCAGATATGTCATAGCATGGATGCAGCGGTAAAAAAAGTTAAAAGCAAATGGCCAACTACACTGGCCTTCCGATGGGTCAGACTGGCGACCTAACCTTCTGGAGTAATTACAAATGGATGGGCCACCTGTCTCGTTGACACTTTCACTGACACGGCCGCCATGGGCAAGAATACAGATGGGCCTAAAGAGTACTGGTAAACCGGAAAGCAAAAATGACTTCTAGTAAGTCAACTTTTTCAGCTGGTCAAGCTTGGTAATTGACAATTAAGTTGCATCTGATCTTCTTGCAGATAACTCTCCTTGAATCGTCATAAGAACTGTCACGAAATTTGGTGACTGCTGGATCCACCAACTACTTTGACGTCTGCATACAACAGTAGTGGAGTATGTCAGGTCAGAGTTGTCAAGCTTGCATTCTAAGCCATCTTAATATACACGCCTTACCACATGCGTTGCGATTACTAGGGTCGTCATTTGATGAAACTGTCAAGAAAATGAGTATGTGATACTGAGTGATATGAATCTACGATCATGACCCGGAAAGATCGATGGTCCTTGACGCCAATTAGGACTAGTGGTTATGAGGTCTACTTAAAGCCATAACTGATCAAGGGATGGGTGACTTTAAGTGGGTCAGTGACGCGCATGATGTCCACAGCTGAGGTTGACTAAAAAATTACCTGTGTTCGGAGCACATTCGCAACGACCGTTCAATACTATCCAAACTGCGTGATAGTACACTAAGTTCGCCACCTAGAAAAGATTCGCTATAACCAAGTCGGTCAAACTGATCGTTCGCATCCACGGTCAAAATGACAATCAAAACCATGTGCCGACTTTCGGAGAGCAGTTAAGTCCGATCAAAGTGTATCCTTTACAGCATTGTTACTGTACTGCATAGACACCCAAGCAAACAATGAAAATTTCGGAGGGTGTCTTCTGGAGCTGAGCTCAACAGAAACCTAATCCAACGATGGGATTTCGACCATCGTGCTTCGTGACAAATCCACCCATAATTTGCCGACGGTAGTTGTTATGGAGTCACCATGAGTGTACGACCATCATCGTGCGGACAACGGGAGGGATCATCAGTTAGGTATGCCGATTATTGTCCCAAATTCTAGTCTTTGAAGCAGTGTATGTTGACTTTCAATGGACCTAGCGTCAGAGGGTCTGGCCTGTTGATCAACCTGCTTCGAAACGCGGACGTTGAGGACGACCATATAAATCTGCCCACTAGGAGACGTGTCAGGTCGCAATAGTGTCACTGTCTGGCCAAGCCTTGCGGATTTGTAGAATTACGAGATAAAGGGGTTGAATGAGGTTTTAAGAACCCGGCTAAAAAGGATAATGGGAGAACAGTTAATAGCAAATTATGTTCAGTTGTTTACCATGTCAAGTGCGGTAAATAGAACGATCTGGTTTGCACTGCACGACGGTCCATGCTGTACAGGGGGCTAACAGAAATGTAAAATACTATGGTTGCATGTAAGACAGGAATACTACAAGGATACCCAGAAGTAAGCATGAGAACAGTTTAGGTTTCCATCCAGAGCCTCTGGCTCAAGTCTGTATCACAAGGCAGCCAGTAGGTGGCGTTGTATAAAAGCTAGTACTGTTTTTTCGAAATAATGGGATGGACCTTTACCAACCACCGTCTAAAGAACCCGAAGACTAGCTTGTCGGATCTCCAACTATTGGTCTGCTACACATGAGTGACTCTGTTAGCGTGTTCAACATAATGTTTAGTTTAGCCTAATAGCTTATCGAGAAGCGTAAGTAGATGCACTTCATGAAGAGGGAACCTTCGTGATATGCACACTGAAATTAATTAGGTCGTCAAAGTCTAGTTTAGAGATTATTCATACTTGGGGAGGTCGACTTTAACTTTAGTATAATAGCCGCGGAGATGGCCCTATGTACTTATGGTTAATGGAGTAGAAAAACAATGCAAACTCGACGCCAATGAGAATACACAGGTGATTAAGTATGTAAGAAGTGTAAACCAACACAAATACGACCCAAACACAAATAGTCATCGAACGATGCCCCAACAAGTAGTGGTGTACGACAAAGAAACGTGCAACTTCACCAATTCAGAAGTGAAACCACCGAAAACTGAAGCAAAAGGTGTAACACTGTGAATGAACATTGATTCACTCAGTAAAACACATCACCTTCACGAAAATCCGTTGAACATCGGTGAAACCTTCTTGTGAACACTTTGTAGCTAACTCGTTCAATACCGCATGTTGTCTTTTGTTGATGACCTTTTCCAAAACAGAATGTCCGTCTTCCGTTGAACTGGAGTCCAGAGAACCCAGGATAGTTTCCAAATCTGCTGTCTTTCTCAAGCGCCTGATTACGGCACGAAATATGCGACTCCCAATGGGATGCGATGCCATTATTTGTATTGTCGCTCGGTTACTGGTTTTAATCTCGGTGTCTTGTTCTTTTTCGATAGAAACTATCTGTTCAAGAAACGCAGCGAACTGTTTCCCGGGCAAAAATCCGATCAGCAGTTCCGTGAAGTAGACCATAACAGGATGAATGAATCCGTCAGGGAGGCTAAAAGTCCAGACGTTCCAAATTGATCAAAAACCCATAGAACAAAACATGGAGGGAAGGACCACGGATAAATGTGAAATGTGCGGACAGAATCACGAGAGCAGAAAAAGGGTAGCTTTGTGTTGTGGATCGAAACCTTCATCCAATATGCCTTGTACTAGAAACGAAACACAATTCTGGGAAGTCTTTGATAGGAGAGCAGACTGGACGACAAAAGAGGAACACCTATGGTGATATTACCCATCTGTCGAAAGTTATGTCTGCTAGAGCAGCCCGTACATTTAATTTGCTTTGATGCTCGCACGCATCTCATTGTTGTTTCTGCTTTAAACACCCTATCGCACTGATCTTCTTTCAAACACAACGTTTGTCATCAAACTTTCTGTCTACATTACAGTCGGTTTATTGTACTGAAAACAGTCAACATGTCGTAACGACGCTTAGTAGAGTTAACGGTCATGCAATGCGAGTGAAAAACAAATATATAGATATACCAGAAGATTACGACAATTGGCAGATTTTTGCCTAAGATATTTCCTGAAATATTCCGACATTCTCAGGCAGAGATACTTGGGCCAACGTCCAACGTGCTTTCAACATCAGCCCTGGGTGTTACCGTTAATATAGAAGCCTACTTAAACAAACAAACGAGCAGAAACGAGCTGGCGAAGCTTTCAATAACCCAAACTCACTTGATTAGCTGATGACCTTGGTACTGGTGAAGTGCACATTTTTTCAGGCCCCAAGCTACTTGTTTATGTTACCTGACTAGTTATCACTGAACCAGTTACAAATGGCACATGGTGCATACAAAAAAAAGAAATTTCTTAGGGAAGTGTAGAAATGGTCATTAAGGCGTAATCTTCCCCACGAGATATTTTGATCCATTAGACACAGACCAAAGTGAGTGCGACGCAGTGAATGAATAACAGCTATACGCCGTAAGCGTTGAAGTGACGTTAAAACCGTTCTTAATATTTAATGTACTATAGATTTTACAAAGGAAGTATACTGTTGGGTGATCCTCGCTTGCAGCGTGTCACGACAATCACAAAACTATCAACGAAGGATGAAGGATTACACATGGATAGAAATGATGACAATAAGTATAGGCAATTGCAATCGGGAGGACGATATTAAAAACGAATTGGAGTTGAGCCATCAAATAGTTGTCGCCAAGCAGCGGCATGTTTGCACGCGGGCTAGGATATGATTAGACTGCCCAAGACTGATTGGTGATGGTTGGAGCCCAACAGCTCTTGACTAGCAGAACAACACTGAAACCACTGCATTATTTATACTGAGGAGCAGATTAAGATGCGCATTAAGAGGACACTGTGCTTTCAAAAATTATATCTAGTTCGCTCACTGTGTTAAGAATCGCCCAGAAATTTATCGCGTGGTAAGCTTTCACTTCGATGTGAATAAATTCAGACGCCCACTTGCTAAAACGAAATCTGACATCCTCCACCCACTCAGGAGTTTGTCCCACAGTAAACACAGTTGACGCCACTTCTTCATTAAGAATATTCCCCTTCTTGTCAGCCGTAGCCGACATAAAGCAAGAAAGATGATCTGGCTGCCACCACAAGAAATATCATGAAAAGCCCAGTTTATCCCTCTTGTTATAATGCACCGACTTTTGGCAAACCCTCAAAAGCAAACAGACACGAATAATTCTCCCCAAGTTTCATGCCCATGTCTCGTTCCCACCTTATTGCCAAATAACCTCAATTCCTCCAATTCCGTTTCCAGACACACACCAGGGACTTACCTCATTTACCGCTGGTGGCGGGAATCATAGCCAGAATGATAGTGATGGGTCCCTTTACCTGAAGAACACCAGTCCCTACTCACCAACCCCCGAAAACACCATTTACGCTTGCCACTCATGATGTTCGAATAACTATGCAAACAGATCACCGAGTTGCTCTTGCGCGTACTTCGGAGACTTTCGCCAACGATATTTGCTGTCTTTCTGAAACAAGGCTAACTGTATACGTAGAGAAGGCACCGTTTGACTGAACTCCCGTCAGCAGCCGCCTTTGCGCTGTCAGAATCGAAGGTATGGTTAGAGCACCCAGAGGTACCCATCACAAACGATGTCTTTCTGTCGCTGCACCATACGCCCCCACAGAGTATAGCCCAGATGCAGTTGAGAATACTTTTTATTACCAGCTGACTAACCTTCTAAACATCGTTCGGAGTAGAGATACTGTTGTACTAGCAGTAGACATGAACGCTCGAGTCGGAAGGCTATGATGTGACGATCTTGGGTGCCCCCAACCATTACGGTACATTTCGAGAGAAAAAAGTTTGTTACGGCTCTAAGCTGGTGAAGGTCTGTTTCTGGCAAGCACTGATTTTCGACGTTCTAGGCGTTAACACAGGGACACAGGCGCTTTAGGTTTACCAGTGTGTGCTAACACCTAATTTGGATCCTTTCACACAACAGACGACATTGAAGTACAAATGGCATGCAGTGCATAAACGCGGTACTACCGCCAGTTTAGCTGTGTCTCTAGTCGACCACCGGAAATTTTCTACGCTTAGTGGAATGTTCCATCCAGCGATAAGTATAACTCGGTCCGCAAGGCTACTCGTATGGAGCTTCGGAAGCAACTATGAGAGGATCGTTAGGCCTGGTGGACACAACGGGCTATCGTTGCTTCCGAGAATTCTCGGAAACTTTTCCATCTCTTCCAAGAAACTGGTAGCAGGAAGTCAGATGTCAGCGAGGTAATCTGTGAAGCCTGTAGCGAACTTATTGGTAACCTGCAACGACGCTTAGAACGCTGGGCTGAGCACTTCCAACAACAGATCAACTGTCCACCCGCACCACTGATTGCATCTTCGGATTCTGCGTGTGCTTATTAGCCTGTTGACGTTTATCCGCCTTCTGAAACAAAAGTTTTACTTGGGATCATATTTCTGAAACATCACAAGGCACCCAGCCCAGGCGAACTCCCACCTGCTCTTTTTATAGATGAAGATCTAGCCCTTGTTGAGAAGCTCGTGGCTCTGCTCCAAATACTCTGGATTAATGAAATTGTTCGAAATGATTGGGATTTAGCCAACAACGCCCCCATTTCCAAAAAGGACTCACTCCGTGTGCAAACCACAGAGAGATTAGCCCGATTCATATCACGCCGAAGTTGCTTGTAGCCATTGCACTTAGTGGACTAGGCGAAACGCGAGAAGAACATATCACTGGGGAACAAGCTTTGTTCCGCCCCGGCCGTGGCTGCACTGATAACACCTTCACACTTTACTAGATGCTAGAAATTCGCGACTCATATAGAAGGATAATAATTGTCGTCCTGGATATGCTGACAGCGGTGCACTCTGCGATTGTCTATTGAAGAAGGGTGTGTCTGATAAGTATGTGAACATCCTAAAAGCAATTTACTACCAGACCCTGGACAGGGCTCAGCTTATAGCGCCGTATCACCGACCTTTAGCATCTGAGAAGGGGTGCGACATGGTTACCCAACCCCCACCTTCTTATTCGACTTTGCAGTAGACGAGATCCTAGAATCCGTACTGACAGACTGCGAATATGTAGTGCATAATTTCACCCAGGGCACTCGACTTCGAGACACAGAGTATGCAGACGACATCATCTTAATCTGCGAGGGCGCACAGTGAGCTCAGAACATCGCAGACAGATCAGTTCGTACCTATTAGATGCAGGGTGCTGTTGCGAGAATGGAAGGACTCCAAGCCTGCTCTCATCCTTGGCGGTGAACGGCTGCAAGTAGTCGTCATTGCTACCATCATTGGCAGCAATAGGTCAGCGATTATCACTGATGCTCAACTGTTCATCATCATCATAGACAGCAATACATCAGTGGTTCACACTAATGCTTAACTGCCACACAACTATGAGGAAAATCAAACTCCATACAGGAAGAGAAAAGGAAAAAGGAGTGGACGGAAATAATCACGTCTGTATTCGAACATTCAACATCAAGGTGCCTACGCCTTGTAAACAAACAACCGAGCTGTAACTGAGAGTAAGGTGTCATCAGCAAAACAGCTTCCCCACGGCCTTCGCTGCCCCGCGTCAGTAAATGCACTCACTTCACAGACAATTCGGCCAAACAACGACAACATTAAGTCACTGAGCTCGATTAGCCACCATCTCACCTACAGCCTCCAGCCACCGACTCTGTGAGTCGCGAGGACCCCAACCTGGTAGACGAACTCGATCTACAGTGGCCAACCACTTGGTGAACGACTTCATTTCCCTACGCCAGGTCATCATCTATCCACCTCGCACCTTACACCAGTCGGTCACAGCGGTCGGTGTCAGCGAACAGTGCTCGGTGTGGAAGACGACTAGCTGGCATCCTTAATACATGTAAGCGCAACAACTTTACAGACAACTGGGCCAAACAACGTCAACAGTCATCAAAACGAGTTCGATTGGCCGCCACCCTAAGCGAAATCTCCAACCACCGAACTTGTGAGTCCTAAGGTCCATAGTTCACAAGACGAACCCGACGAACAGTGGCCAACCCCTTCGTGAACGATTTCATTTCTCTATACCGCGTCAACTTCTGTCCATCTCGCACCTTACGCCAGTCGGCCGCAACATCGACAAGCAGCATTCAGTGTGGCAGACGACTAGCTCCCATCCTTGAAACATGGTCTAACCATCCGTCCGTGCATATGTAAGGACTACACAAAAGAACAGGAATGACCATCACTGTCAAATACTCGCTTCCCAACCGTTTCCTCGCCTACTCGTTGATGTCACCCGTTGATGGGAGTGATCAGACGCAGACATCGGTGATCAAACTCTTGAAGACGGTTCATATCTTCTACCCTGAGAGGTCACGTTCAGTGGCCATCAGTCCTCACATATACACGATCCTTAAGCATTACAGAGATGCCTGCTTGTCGTCAGAGGTGTCCTAGATTAGTAACTGATGACCTAGTCCCAGAGACCCCACCTTTTATTTCATTCACCATGCCTCCGCCGCCGCGAAAGCAGATTCCTAGGTACACAAGTCAGTGAACAACCTCCATTTCATTAGTTAACATCAAATCCATGTGATCACAGCAATTTTCCAGAAGCACTTTGCACTTCGAGGATGCAAAGTGCATTCCAAAATGTTTAACAGAGTGTGAAATTGTGTCTAGCATTGTCTGTGCTACGTGGAAATTGTTAACCAATCCCTGGTCGACAGCATATGGAGACCAATCAGTCTTCCATCAGGTAGAAGGTCCACACCGGCATCTTGTGACTACCGCAGACAGTTCTCCATCATTTCGTCTATGAAAAATTAAACAGAAATGGTTAAAGTGAACAGTCCCGACGCATGCCGCTCCTGGTGCTGAATCTCTGACAGTTCACCGCACATCCTGACCTGAGATGAAGTAAGGAAATAAAGCGCACACAGCACGTTCACATACTTGTTCGGTACACCTTTACGCTTAAACGACGTTAGAAGTGTAGATCGATCCACTGAATTGAACGTGCCTTCATAGTCGATAAAGATAGAAATTGTTGGCAGATGGTACGTATGACGCTGCTCCGGAATTTAGCAAACAGCGAAAGTTTGATCATCACGTCTTGGTCTACGACGAAACATAGTCTGTTCTTTCCAAACACCTACCTCCAGAACTGCTCCGAGGCGACGAAATATCATGGATGGCTGGGGTCGACCTGACTACCCTATGGTTTATTCAAGAGCCCTTGGTGTCTTTCTTGAATATGAGGATTACTATCGAGTGACCTCATTAACTAATCGCACTGAACAACTTGCGACGGTTGAGTTAAGTACCTCGGATGCTAGGTGGTCGTTAACCACACCGCACACCATACAATGAAACCAACAGCAGTTGGGTGAAACCACGTGATGGTCGAGCAACAACGTGATCACGTAACATAAAGACACTGAGTGCTCCACTGAGCAAATTGGGTAGGTGTCGTCTACCCAGTTGGAGTCCTCGTAACCATTCAGATCGCTGGTTGGAAACGCTACCCGAGATGGCGATGTGCCGCAATCAATGGCATGTGTGCATTTAAACCATTGTTAGTTTTCTCGCCTAGTCCTCTTTTATTCATTTTCAACATCGCCAGTAAAGTTTTTCTCCAGGACATTGCACGTCACTGTTGAGGTCAGCGGCGGCGTAAGCCACAATGCATTCTGACCAGGCTCAAGGCTGTTGTGATGATGATGATCCTGGCATGAAGAGATGACCTGCGTCGTTCACGTAAGCTGGAACAATTGAACCAAGACTTCCAGTAACGCCTCTGCACCTTCTTTGAAAAGTGCCGACACGAAATCACCTGAGCCAACAGCCTCATTACGCTTGAGATCCGAAATGCACTTGTAGACCCTAGTCTTAGTGAGCGGTCAACCCCGCCGACGAGGATGATACAGTGCGAGTTTGCGGTGGTCACGTAGTAAAAGCAAGATGCTAGCCAAATCGACCTTCAAAGTGTTCTGCCGCCGCTCTAACTTTCTGCACCTATCATAGATCAGTGCCCCATCTTCCTCCCTGATAGCTTTACCAACAGACGAACCAGTAGAATGCATAAACTTGACCAGTATACCGATGTCCCTTGAAACAACAGCGGGTTCCATTTCTTCAGCTTTCTCCATTAGCTTAACCTCACAATCAGCGATTGGTCTACACCTCGGCCTTCTACAGATACTCTTCCTAAACGGGTTATATGAACTGCTAGGAAGAATGTTCCGTCTGACTTATAACAACTTCAGCGATCCCCCTGAGATCTAGTGTGTTCTGGAAGTGTACGTATCTTGAGGGTTGTACCAGCGCTGGAGGAATGTGTAATGAGATAACCAGCCACACAACAAAGGCTTGGATAGCGTTTGCTAACTTACGCCATCTGTGGTGTCGGCATGACCTCAACCTTTATATGAGACTGGGTGTACAATGCCATCGCAAGGGTAGTCCTATTGTACGGCTCCGAAATCTGCTGCATTCGCGCGGATGTTCACACAATATTCGTTTTCCACCATCAATGTCTCCGAAGCATGCGCGGCATGTGGTGGGAGCAAGGTGTCCGCAATGATAAGGTACGCCGAACGGCTTCGTACGCTTGCCATCTTACGAATACCAACTCACCGTCCGCCACATCGTGCCTTATCTGTGAGTGGTGGGTTAGACTTGAATCGACAGTTTGGCGATCAGCGCATGACTTTGTTCCGAAGCTTGAAGGCAGTCACCTTGAAGCTTGCTCTAATGGGACGCTCCCGGCTTCCTGGCTAGATTCCGAACGACGTTGTCTGATTTAGAAAATCCAATGGTACCCGTGTTGAGAGTCCCTGTCTGCATCTTTGTAACTTTTTCTCCTTTATCCCTTCACATTTGTTTCCATATTCACCCTACACAGTACTTTTCTTTCCGTATTGTGGCACGTTTGGCACTCCTTGTGACTTTTTGCGTGTTGCATATATATATATATATGTATATACAATGTAGACGGGCCAGCATAACCATGGGTCCTTGACTCACACCCACAAGATATCATCACTATAAACCAGTGTTTACACTCCGGTGATCATTTGAAAGGCGTTAGTTTCGTGTAGATTCCGTAAATTCCGGCCTACAAAAAGAACATTCGCCAAGCTTGCGCAAAACCCATGGCTTTGTTTAAGAAACAAATTAATATCGGATCGACATCGCACGTCCATTCAGCTGAATGAGACTTAAACTGAGTTCCTGCATAGGATGTAGATAAGATAGTATCTTGCCCCCGTGATGAGCTAAGAATTTCCACCCTGCAGTCAGTAAGTAAACAAGGTCAATTTGGATGACTGATGAGTGTTGGGAGATTTGATAAACTTCAAGTCCAACATCACTTGCATTCGATCACAGCCTCCACATTCAGAGACTTTTCGGGTAACCTCTTCCGAGAAGAAAGTACTATACTCGAGTTTCCCTTCTGTTAGACCTTGCTAATAGTGTATATGCTTGCCACGTTGACCACTGCGCCACTGACTTCACAGTAGGTACGACCAAACGACCGTATCTGATGGTCCAATCGTTCCAGCTTGTGAATAATGATCAGGTTTCCTGATCGTCACTTTAGGTAACACAGTCGGTCTGCTAACTCAACGTCAGGAAGACCAAAGGAGAGAAGAGTACTGGAAACGGACAAAATGTGACGTGTAGGACGTGTCAACAAAAGGATCGGCGATGCGCTACTGCAAACGGATGGAGATACAAGTCACCCATGCAAAACAGTACTTGTGGTTCTAGTTCTGTATTCTCGCATGCCTTGTAATGGGTGTCCAGAAGTAAACAACTTCCCAGAACAACCGTCTATTGTGGTTACAAGTGCTGTGACTTAGGTGATCCATGTTTTTGGAAATGAACCTTCTCTTTTGGTTCAGTTATACGGAGATAATGTTTTTCAACAGAATTCCATTTGATCAAACGAAGCTGTGGCCCGCTAGCTAGACCTCCGAAAGAAGTTCGGATAACAGCACCATGATAAAATGAAAAACTAACCGGTGGGGTGCAGGTACGAAAAGTTTGAGGCAGTAGTTAATTGGTTTATACCCAATAATGACTATCCTATATGGCTGCAGCACCACCTAAAGCCGTGTGATAAGCGCTGTACAGGACTTTTCAGAGGGGTTGGACAATTTCTGGGAGGCTCGCCTATGAACGAATCGTACATCCGGGAACTCTAGCCTGGGATTATTAAGGGTAGCACGGGTAATGATGTGTTTTTTACTCATAGAACCTTGTCCAAACAACATGAATCGCTGGTCAATTAGTGGGGTGTTTTTACCGGCTGCTTGGTTAATCGAATGCATCTCATCCTGTCCCTTCATTCCTAAGGCACGCATAGTTCTGACGAAGGGGCTCTCTCAAGACGTGGTCAATCGAATGCAAGAGAACTGAGAAGAGAAATCGCTGGCTTGCGACACGGCTTCACTGTAACTCCCCCAGGCCGTCCATCAGGCTGTCGACAAGTCTCATGGTCAAACAGTGTTAGTGTCATGAATCTATTGGTAACCGAGTCAAACACTGCACTAAACCAGATACTTACACAATGCCAGGAAGTAAGAAAATAAAAGGCCAATCTATGATGGCGAGCGAGATACATGCTGACGTGATTCCGTCTACAAAAGACTATATGTTACCCCTTGCAGCCCAGAGCTGCCAACGGCACTTATATAGCCACTAAGTAACAACGCTCGTTAACCCGGAAGTTGGGCGTCCGTCGAATACTCTTCTTGGTGTTTATAATTGCTGTTGCTATGACTGGTATCGATTTTATCCGGCGTTTTGGCGCTCTTGTCGACACGGGGCTCTATAAGCTAGTCGGTTCTATCACTAGGCACACATGGCACGCACTCAGTAGTTGCGGCCAAAAATTCCATATGCGTCCAACTTGTAGCATCCATGCCATCTTTGAGTTGTCTCAATCTCCCACAACTAATTTACACATCACCATATTTCATCGGTGTCCTACATTGTCACACTGTACCAAGGGACCTACCGTCTCAGCACGACAACACAAAGTAGCATCTAACAGATTGGAGCTCACCGTCACATTTAGTCCCAAGAGGTTAGGTGACCGGTACCGGACGATGATGAACACGAGCACAACAAAGTAACTGTCCTTAGAAAGTAAGCTAGTCCGCAAATGTGGGATTTAATTACTAGCTTACATAGGAAAACAAGACAGATTGGGTATGCGCATATAACCAGATTCCGATGGTCAAAAGAAAACCCACTCAAAACACCCGCTATCCTCCCCACTTGACCGTTTCGAATTCCTGACTCGAAAAAACGTGGGTTAAACTTTTCAACGCTTCGTCGGTGAAGTAACGGACGACTTGGATTTCGTTTACCCCCAAATGGATGATACACTGAGGACAGACGCACCTTAGCATTTTATTTGGGTGGTTGACCCAACACATCGTCACAGCAAACCACACTAAATGCAAGCTAGGTAGGATCAACAGTGAGTTTCCTGGTAGCCAGATCTCAGAAAATGGAATCGCCGTATTAGAGGCTATTCATGAATAACCCAAACCGAGTTAGTTTTGGGCATCTTCGTCGGTTCAGTATTCGGACGAATCACTACAGGCATTGAATACTACGCTGCGCGCAAAGAATGCGGCCAAACACCGACATCCTGGAAGAAAAGACACACTTCAGTTCACGAAAGCTGAGTGCACTGTTCTCGCTGGGCTCTTCTTGCTCACCCTGATCTAAACGCACCACGAAGAATTACAACCAACACCATCGATATAGTTGTCTACACCACGTTGTAACAGGTTGCTGTCACTTACTGGCTACTTGTAGCTTCCGTTTCCAAACGTCTGCCAACCGAGGAACCCAGTCACAGTGCATCCGGTACAAAGTCACTGGCGTTCTATCTAAGCATTCGTCACTGTCAAAAGTGAATGGAAGGCAAGGTCCTTACGGTCTACACTGACCACAAACCGTCAAGCTACTTGCTAGACGCTTCATGCAACAGGCACTCCCCAAAGAAAGTCAGGTGCCTACATTGTATCTGCTTGTGACTAATATACAAGTTGCAGGCACCGAGAACAATGTCACGGAAGTTGCAGTGGAAGTCTTAACCGTGAGAACTTGAGTAACCACTCACAGATAATGATATCTCAGTGATAGTCAGTAAAAAAGTCAAGTCGATAGTTTGGATCTTTAGTTTTGGTATTGGTATACAAGCTGGATTGTCTGGACCGCGTCCTGTCTTGTTTAGCTGTGTTCTCTGTTCCGACCAGGGTCCAACCGCGTCATGCGCGCTCGTGTACCGACCGCACCGGATCACATCCAGCTGTAGCGTTCTAGCTGGCTGAGTGTGCCGACGGTGATTGTGTGTGTGCATGCGTGCGTTCGGGCATGGAAGAGCTTTCGGGCTGGCGAATGTGTAGACGCGCATGTGTAGGTTGGGACAGTGAGCGTCACAGACTAGATGGCTTGTCACGTGATGGACCGCGTGAGAGGGCGGAATGACGGCTACAGGATTCATTCACGCGTTCACAACTTCAGCGTATCTGCTGATAGTTGCACTATTTTGCCAGCCATAGCCACCAGACAAACCACTGATCGATCCACCGACGATCTTCACGCGAGCCCCCTTGCAAATCAAACTGTTTCTGATATCAACAAGGGGAATAGTCCCCCTGGATATTTCTAAGAGCACTGTGCGTTCGACGATTCCTGCGTCTTTTGCCGCACAATGTTCGATGCACTGCGCTTGTCTGTGAACGTTTCGTGGGGCCCGAAGTAAATCGCGATATCTGCAACTGGACTCGTTCATACACATAACATCAACGCTCCACAATTCATTACAATACAAAAAGCCCTCTTGGCACCGGCCCTGCACTAGACGCATGTTTTCATTATGGGGACGGTAGCAAACGACGGCCCGGGGAACCGGTTGGCATAATTTGGCTACCCAACAATTGAGACCAGAGAGAGCGAATCATGCTGGGAGAAATTTTACGGTTTTCCTAGACATATTAGGAGGCAAACGCATCTGTTCAACACCTTACCACCAGGTAACGAAGAGAATTGTTGAATACCGTCACTATCAACTTACAGCCGATCTCAGTGGGCAAGTTAATCCTTCACGGAAAAACAACTCTGTCAGTTGTTTTAGTTCTACGGAGCAACTGAGGACAACTTATAAGCCAGCGCAACCGATTCAGTTTTTGTTTGAAGACTGAAGTGACTGGGTGACTTCGTATTTTCTGTACCTTCAGCACTGTACGACTACAGCAGTTGTCCAGCCCGTTTGGCGCACCACATGCGGAAGCCAAGCTCCATGCAACCTAGTGGGAAAACGCTAACCGTGCACGTCTACAAGTTGTATTCCTGTATTCCGGTCTTTGCACGTAGGGATAGCTTGCATCAATCACCGTAAACCTACATACACCAGTCTTGTCGTGCCCTCGAGCGAGTTTTCAAAACACACCATAAGCCAAGATGGCAGACGTGAATTAATCTCTGTAAACAAACTGAAACCATCATTTATGGAAAGGTTAACATCAGTCGCACCCACTCCATCGACAAGAAAGGTTCCCTGCCGAGTGTCACATTTCATTTCCAGATCGCATTCTCTCTCTTTCCTAGACTAGTGATTCACCCATGTTAGTACTATTCTAATCTGCCACTCCGTGATGAACGGAGGGGTAGAGTAAAACAGTAAGTTGATTAAAGCCTTTCTACCAGAATTTGTCTTCTCGAACACTCCTCACGGACCTCTGCGTGAAAATCTAATCGACCAGAAATAATGGACCATCTGCCAGGACAGGACAGACTTGATGCTGATCCAAAATCCACGGACAGTGTTGACGTCTGGGAACAACGGTTATGTACTTTTTCACTTGTTCTCGAACTGACTGCTTCTCACAAACCTGACAAGCCAAAAACACATATACACTTCTTGTGTCCCGCTGTACACAAATTCAATTTTCACTGTTGATTATGATTCTGCTATCACCACACTCAACTCTCTTTACATAAAACAAAAGGACGAAATTTTTGAACGCCACCTTTTAACAACTTGTAAACAAGCTCCAAAAAAACTCTTGATTAGCTCATGCAAAAAATCCGCAATCTTGCTAAGGATTGCAATTTCAGAATGTCAGCGCAAAGTGAAATCAAAAGGACGCTATCCCCGTTGCGTTCACAAGTGGACTCATATCCAACTCGATTCGTCAATGATTGCTTGAAGACAAAACCTTACAAGTGAAACCACTTACGATTAACCGAGGGTTTTACACCTGACTCAGTAACAATCGCATTCGTTCGCGCACTCTCAACCTCCAAGTTACAACGCGGCTGCTACTGATGCCTCACCAAATACTGTCAAGAAACCCAACAGTCATTGCGAGAATAAACTGGCTGCAGCCCGAACTAACTGTTTCTTCTGTGGGTATGACCAACACCCTCACCAAAAATACCCAGCCAGAGATTCAGTCTGTAAATCATGCGGAAAACGGGTCCACTACAAAAATATTTGCCGCCCTGCTATGCATTCGCAACGCACGGCATCAGTTTCTCCATTCCTTGCCTCCTCTGTCATCATTGTTGCAGCTCCAACTAGTCTTACTAGGGCCATCACTGAAGTGGTAATCAATGGGATAGCCCTAAAGGGGTTTGGTTGACAGGGGGAGCTCAGATAGCTTTGTTTCTGAAGCAGTCGTACTCCGGAATCAATGGACAAAACTGCCTTCAAGTAACCAAATCAGTTCACCTATCTGGACACCTATCCCCTCCCCTGTATCGATGATATGGTAGAGAAAATTTCACAGTTCACTATTTCCAGTTCGCTGAACCTCCACAGGGCTTACCACCGAAGCCCCACTAACGAAAGCGACTGTATACCGTATTTGAAGCGTGCAACAGCCTATACCAACTTCGCCACATACCTTTTGGAGTGACCAATGACGCTGCATGCTTCCAGCGAGTGATGAACGAGCTGGTCCGTCAAGAAACGCCTATGAGAAACTTCGTCTACGTCGATAATACTACTGTATGCGGAAAAGATGCGAATGAGCATGAGACCAAACTTAATCGATTTTCGCTAGCGGATGATAAGTACGGACTGACACTAAACCAAAACATGTTTTCGCCACCAAAGTATCCGTGAGGCCAGAGCCCGATCGGCCCAAGGCGCCAATCAAGCTATCTGCATCCGGGAACTTGAAAGCACAACAAAGAGCGGTCGGAGTGTTCTCATACTATTCTCAGTAGTTTCCTCACTTTTCTGACAAAATCCACCCGCTGACTATCAAGAGCTTTCCCTTACCCAACGATATAATTTCCGACTACGAACCTATTAAATCCGAACTGGCTCAAGCCCCACCTCCTCTACATCGCCAGAGATGTTCCCTTTGTCGCTGAAACTGATGACTCAGACATAGCCATCCCCGCTATATTAAATCAGAGGGGCCGCTTCGTGGCTTTTTTCACGTATCCTCTCTCTCTCTCTCTGTAACTGAACGAAACCATTCTGCTGTTAAGCGGATGATAAGTACGGACTGACACTAAACCAAAACATGTTTTCGCCACCAAAGTATCCGTGAGGCCAGAGCCCGATCGGCCCAAGGCGCCAATCAAGCTATCTGCATCCGGGAACTTGAAAGCACAACAAAGAGCGGTCGGAGTGTTCTCATACTATTCTCAGTAGTTTCCTCACTTTTCTGACAAAATCCACCCGCTGACTATCAAGAGCTTTCCCTTACCCAACGATATAATTTCCGACTACGAACCTATTAAATCCGAACTGGCTCAAGCCCCACCTCCTCTACATCGCCAGAGATGTTCCCTTTGTCGCTGAAACTGATGACTCAGACATAGCCATCCCCGCTATATTAAATCAGAGGGGCCGCTTCGTGGCTTTTTTCACGTATCCTCTCTCTCTCTCTCTGTAACTGAACGAAACCATTCTGCTGTTGAAAACAAAGTTTACGCAATTATTGAAGCTATTCAGAAGTGGCCACATTACCTGAGTGGAACTCACTTCAAGCTGCTAACCGATTAACGTTCTGTTGTCTTTATGTATGATACGAGATTTGCTAGTAAGATCAAAAATGACAAAATTCAACGTTGGCGGATAGAACTACCTCAACTGTCTTATGATATTATGTATCGCCCTGGTTCAGGTAATTCTGTAGACGACCCTATCTCGAACCTTGTGTGCATCAACTCTTTCTGTCGACTATCTTAAAAAGCCTCATGATTTTCTCTGCCATCCCGGAATTACTCATGTGCCTCATTTCGTTCGAACAATGAATTTCTCCTTCTACCTATACAATGTTCAGTTTGTTATTCAACAATGTTCTGTCTGTTGCCAACTAAAACAGAAATTCTACAATCCTTCTGACAGTCCATTAACTAAAGCAACACAGCCATTTGAACGTCTTAGTTTTGACTTGAAAAGACCGATTCCCTCTCTCAGTCGCAATCAATATTTACTAACTGTAATTGACGAATTCGTCCGCTTCCCATTTGCTTTCCCATGCCCGTATATGTCTGTATCCAGTGGCATCACCCGACTAACTGACCTCTTCCATGTTGGGAATACCCTCATTCATTCACTGCGATCGGGGATCTACGTTTATGTCGCAGGAGCTGAGACGATTCCTACACGACCGGGATGTGGCTACTAGCAGGACCACGAGTTACAACCCACAAGGCAACGGCCAAATTGAAAAGCTCAATGAAGCAATATAGAAAACTGCTTCTCTCTGCCTGCGTTCCAAAGCACTGAATGTTGGCCAATGGCAGTACGTGCTTCTGGAAGGATTGCACGCTATCAGGTCGTTGCTGTGTACTGCTATCAACTGTACTTCTCACGAACGCATGTTTCTGCATAGTCGAAAATCGTCCACAAGAACTAGTCTGTCTCAGTGACTCGTTACACATGGACCGGTACTATATCGGAAGAATGTCAGAACGTCTAAGTGCGACCCCCTAGTAGAAAAAATTGAACTGCTAGAGGGTAATCCCGAATAAGCACACATCAGGCCTCCAGATGGCCGTGAGGAAACCGTATCCCTCCGACTCCTTTTAGAAACACATCTCAACCGCCATAACCCACTTTGTCAGACCCTATTTTAAACCCTTCTATTGCCGACTCACCCTGCACCAAATCAGACAAGACTGAAGCCACCAGTGTACCAGAAACAAACGTTAAAAATCTTCTCTTCCAGCAACAAAGGGTTAGACCTTACGTCCAAATCGCGAGGCGCAACCTCACTTCACAGTCTTGCTATTATCGTTCTAAGATGACTTATTTCATACATCGGACAGTTAACCCCTAATAACCCACTTATACGTTAGTTAGTTTTCTTTCATGAAGGTGGGGGTGGGTGCAAAATTTCATTTTTTTCCTACATCGTATTCTGCTCTTTCCTACCCTACTGATTCATCTATATATTATTATTATTCTAATCTACCGCCCCCCGTTCATGAAGTTGCAGATCACATGCCTAGTTTTTTGGTTGATTGAAGCCTTCCTATCAAGCGCGTGTTCACACCCTCTCGGTCCCTCTTCACGGATCTACACGTTACACCCCGAAACCCCAAAAGGTAACGACACGTTCACAACTACGACTCCTAACTCTTCTATATTCGGATAAGAACACCTTGGCAGAAAGCTTCGTAAATAAATAAGCTTAGAAAGGTGTCAACACTTGCTTCGTTTGCAATAAAAATCTACATGCACTTCCGTATACACTATTGTGTCCGCCCACAAATTCATGTCTTGAATTAGTTCACGCACGGATATAGCTATATACACACAAAAGGCACGCACTTTTGTTTACCTAACTATGCATGCGCTTCGAGTTGTTATATACTCCAAAGTAGGTAAAAATCCGAAAGCATGTAATCGTAACTTCTCAGATCCACGTCTTTGTGAGTTGTTTGGTACGTTAAAAGGTCCGAAACTAAAAAGGCGAAGCTTATGGTTACGTCCACTCGCGCGGCCAGTGGCTTTTTATAATTTATGTTACTCTTGGACACCCCCGCAAGAAGGAAAGAAAAAACAGCAAAGCCCAAAGTGCATACTAGCTCGGTGTACGTTACTCCCGAGGGTCGACAACAAACACACTGGGTGGATGCGTAGTCGTGTGCTTTCCGATAGCAAGAATCAGAGCAGGCTAGATGCTGTTGTAATTTCGACAGTTCAGTCAACCCTACACATTCACAAACCGGAAGGGTGTAACAGCATTACGATGGTCGAAATGTGTATTACACATACACAGTTTTGCCGTCCAGGTTTGTTCCACGGCGAGTGCACTACCAACGATAACGATCCTGGCAATATTAGTCGACAAATTTGAGATTATTGTATCACTCCAGGACGGGCATTGGTAGCTTAGTGTTTACAAACACGCCTTATATTTTTTCCTTCATTTCCTTCCAACTTCGTCCTGCAGTATATATACACATAACCAGTTGTTGGATAACAAAACAGGGCAACTCCCGTAGCCACTACAGTGTTCCTAGCCCCCTCAATAATCAGCACACACCACACTGCCATCACTTGCGCAGTTCACGTGGTAGGAACGGCTGGCCGGAAACCTGAAGATCACAGTGAGATTGAATATGCTGTGGAATCACAACTAATTTAATTTGAAACACTTGAGGTCAAAATGTCACAGAAGCAGTGTACTTCAAGCCTCACAAAGTACTATTGAAAGATGCGTAAGCCAATTAAACGTGTGCAAAAATTAAGATAATAACGACGCACTTTCGCACAGCACAGAAACAGACAAATAATGGCAGTAAAACAAAACGCACCTTTGCTTCTTCTTGGTTCTCGAGAATACCGCAGCGAGTTCTGCGATCTTTCCTAGGTTTTTTATGAAAAGACTTATATTTCGAGCATGCGACACCACCATTAACACCTGCAGAAAGGGAGATATTGATTCGTTCCGGGAATGTGCTAGTAAGATAGCTAATTAGAGGTCACAACATACAGTAAACTTCTGAAGCGAGCAAGAAACTATTAATTAATTTATCCAAAATATCCGCATAGTTCGTTTCGAAAGGCTGGCAGATGCGAACACATTCCACAGAATAAGCGTCTAGAAAAATGAGAGATGATGGTTGAACGAACTTGTGATGACATCTTTTTCCAATCTTATGCCTGCCACCAGTTGAGGATACAACCTGAGAGTAAATCGAGCGAATGGAGCATCTATATACGAGTCCAGATTTAACGAAACATGCTGCAAGAAACTGGACACGAAATCCCGGATCAGTGGGTCTGTACAGAAAGGTTCATCCAGGCACTTGAGAAGGGCCTTCTGGAGCAAGTGGTGACCGAATTTACTATTAATGACAGCGCGCCAATTTTTTGAAAGCGTCTTTAGTAAGACTACAAGACATTCGACATTTGAGATGGGTAAAAGTTCTTCCAAAGCACGGCAAACGGATTGGCTATCAGTAATGCTGGACCCGTCCTTTTGAAAAGCCAAAAACGTTTGAAAAATAAAGGCACCTGGAAGGTAGAAATAGTTGTGAACATGCCTCACATTTTTCGTCGGGTTCTGAAATGTTAGTAAGCATTCGGCTTCGATCCTCATAGTACTTGCAAGTGGATAAGTCAACACGCCCCATGGAGAGAAGAACGAGAGTAAGCTTCCCTTCACAAAAAAATTTCTGAAAATTCCATGAAGTGGAAATTATAAAGAGTTTAATTAGAATGGTGCAAATAATCCTGCCAAAAAATATATAAATTGCGACACATCTTAATTCGTCTCCCAAAATGGTGTTCGCACTGAACACAGTGACACGTACGTACGTGTCACTGTGTTCAGTGCGAACACCTAAGTGAGCAAACGTCTGTGCATAGTATACTACCCTAGTAGCACGAGCGTTCCCTGAGTGTTCCCTGAGCGTTCCCTGAGTGTTCCCTGACCGTTCCCCGAGTGATCCCTGAGTGTTCTAACTAGACACTTTGGAAACACTCAGGGAACGGTGGAAGAAAAAATGCGCGCAGCCCCATTAAGCGATCTGATCATATGCCGCCCATTATCTGTTTTCCTACGGAGCTCAGTAGCGTCAAACGGAAATCTAATCTCGCACAATAACGACGACGCAATGTTCCAATTAACGAGAAACGATGTAGAAGGCACATACATATTAATATGTTATATTGAGCGCAATTTAAACAGCAACATCTTTATAACTATAACCAGTACGTAATTGAAATCACAGTGCAAAAATGTCGGTGACGAGATCATCGGCTTCTTTTGATGCACGCAATCTGGCCTTCTGAATCCACCTTTGAATGGTTCCCTTGACATCCGCGTGCGATACGCCGGGGTAAGCCTTCTTCATGATGGATTCTACATTTAACAAGTGATTAGTTTCGGTGATCGAACATACCAACGATGGCTGCGGCCAACGGTGAGGAGGCAATGGAGACGCGATTGTTCACTCCTCTCCAGTTGATCGTTTTCGCCACTTCATCCGTCAGTAATGTTCTCATAACATTACGAGTGCATTCACCCATGGATGTGCCGCCGACACTGCTGAGAAAGGTCACCTGCTTACTGTGAATCGGAAAAGTCAAACATACCAGCTGGGTATATATTTCCGCTTCTTCCAGCTTAATATTCAGCAGCTGCATGTCCCCTATGGACTGCATGGGGAATCGCACGGGGAAGTGTGAAGTGGATGACGTACCGGGAGCTGCATGTTGGAATCGCAATGCATTCACTTCCAGCCGTAGGGTATGCATATATGCACAGACGTTTGCTCACTTAAGTGAGCTGCTAATTAGCAGCCTATATATATGCGTATTAAAATGCAGAAAGGCTTCTGTAAATACATATAATATACATGTTTGTGAATAGAATTAAAAATGGTCAGGTAACAAGTATACACGTCTACCCATAATCACGTAGGCTTAGGTCAAAATAATCAGACATGCACATGCATGAGTGAATGGAAATTACACGCAGGGAGTGAAATCTGCTGTTAGACGACGATAAGATGAGAAATCATCGAACACCGGACGATATTTCCGTGGTATCGCCCAGGAACGTGGAAGTCATCGATTCCCATGACAGACAGCGTTAGTAATACAATTTCTATGCTCAGCAGTGGCGTTGGTGGATTCCAGCGTGAACTGTTTGAGAAATCTTGCCGGGGCAGTCGACCCCCTGAATCATTTGGTGGATTCCCTATGAGACAGTGGGACGGGTGGGTAACAGAGTCCAAACGTGAAATTCCCGAGCTCCTAATGTGGCTTCGTAGCTCAACTGGTAGAGCGCTTGCCGCGTTGAGGCATGCTGCGTCTGTCGCTGGTTCGAATCCAGCCGAAGCCCCGACTTTTCACAGTTGGGTCTCATCTAAAAAGCCTCAGGAGAGTTAAAAAGATTTGTTTTACTCGACCGTGAATCGGTTCGCCCTTCATTTGGCGCCGAACTCGAGATCGAAAGTATCGCTATAGCGATGATAGGTGTGACCGTATAAATGTAGTATCCTGTGAATAGTTTTTACATGTGATCGATATTTGACCGATGTTATTTCATTGCATTTTAGGTTATGGATTATTTACAGGGCTTTACAGATGTCGTTGAGGATCGCGAGTTTGCTAGCTTCAGCGAGTTCAAAAGTTGCTTAGATAGGTACATAAAGGGTCACGATGTTCTGTACGTGCTTGGTTCAAGCAGGAAATCAGGCAGTGGACGCTTAGAATATGGTCCTGTGAGTGTGATTGCCTTTGCGTTCACCTGTTAAATGTCGTTCCGATGTATAAACACGAGCGACGTAAGAACGAGAGCCGCGGAGTACGACGTGTTAAGTGTATTCAGTTTACATACTTCCCATCGCACAGTTCTCACGATATATGCTTCCAATCGCGCTTTAACGTGGCTAGGAGAAATACCGGGTTGGTTTTCAGCTCCTTCACGTTGGAGCACAACCACGACGTAACTGCTTTACTGTACGATGCGAATCCAACAATCCGTCGGCTCACAGACAGTGAATTGAACGACTCGATACATCTTTTCGAGTACAACACGCCAACTGCTAAGTTGGAGCAGTATGCTGCAGATGTTTATGTTAAGTATATAACTACCATGGATATTTGCGACGTCCGTCATCGGTTGAAACCGCCAGTGATAGGTAAGTGGGTTAGTGTGCACTAATGTAGCAGAAAATCTGCCACAAATCCTTCATCGTATAGAGAAAAACGGCGTGCTGCGTGTCATCAGAGACGACAACGTTAGGTACACGCACAGACGTTTCGCACGTAGAGAGCACGTGCAGTTATTCAGACGGTTCCCTGACGTGGTAAACGTCGATGCCACTCACGGGACCAGCCGTCACAAGTAAGTCCTATATCACTCCGCATTCACCGCTGTAGCCCGAAGCTGTATTAGCTCCTGGTTACAGATGGCATGGGCCATGGACGACCCGCAATGTGTGCCTATTTACAAAGTGTGAAATACGCATCCCTGCGTCATTTGTTTGAACCACTCCGGGAGGTGATGAGGGAACACATACTTGTCAGAACTTTTGTGATGGGTGAAATGGCGGCCCAAATGCGAGCAGCACGTATGGACTTTGGATGCGACATTACGTTATTTTATTTCCATGTTCGGGATGCTGTGAGGAAGCATGTAAGCTGATGTAATGAACCTCATAATCATCATTCAGACGAATTCTTTCAGAAGCCGATATTTGTTTCATCGCATGGCTACTTGCAGTAACTCTGAAGAGTGAGTGATCACCTTTGTCTATTCATTTTGAAGATTCAACCGGGATGTTACAATAATACGGCAAACAGATCCCAGCTTTATGAACTACCTATCGTGCAACTGGCTATATATAAAGCCAAATTGGTCATCCATGCACAGTCGGATGTTGTTCATTCCGGAAATCGAACAAACAACCGTCTGGAGAATGCGAATAGGAGACTGAAGAAGGATAGTCATCCCAGTGATCACTTAGCCACAGCGAGTGGTTAATGCGGCAGTTTGAGATGCGGTGCACCTACGGTTGCGACCTCCGAGAGGTGGTCAGCATAGACGTGTACGTTAGGACTATATCCTCTCGGCTGACAACATTCGCCAGTCAGTTGATGTTGAAGCATCTCAAGCGGTGTGCTCCCCTGTCGCACCTCAAACGGGTGGACGAGTTCAAGTTAATCGTACTTTATGTAACATCAATTGGTAGCTTCGAGTAAGTCACGATGGCACACAGTATACAGTGAACATCAGTGACGGCACGTGCGAGTGCAATTTCTATAAGTCCCTTTGGTTACCATGTATTCATATGCTGTCCATATTCAAAAAGCACTTCAATCCATACAATACGTTGCTGGTAACTATGAGCGCATTTGCTGTAGGCCGCTTCCAGATCCATCGACGATGGCTCGCTGAATACAATCTACCCGAAAGCAGTATGTTCCACCGAGAGGTCACGGTCGCCGGTGGTGATGCATTTCAACTGGATTACAAAATGTTGCATCACGGGTTAGCTAAGCTGCACGATGTAACCCCCGGGCGGGAAGCCGCGTTTTCAAGGCTTTCATACCTTCCACGCACCAGTCTATTGAAACAGCTAAGGCGGCCTTACAACACACAGACTTCCGCTTGTACGAACGGTCATCGGTGCGATAAGGACCTGTTATTTTTCATGTAGAGTGCATGGATAATGCTGACGTACCGCAATGCTCTTCTGCACAGAGCAGTTACAACCTTCCTCGCCAGGTAACTTATGATATCATTAACTATGCATGTTCACTTACATCGACCTCAAACACGGTACCAACTCCGATGTTGAAACGCAAACAGAGACTGCGTGCAGCTCCACTATTCATTGAGGATACCTCTGAAGATGACTTTCGCGTTGTTCCCCCACGCAAGCGGGTCCAAGTGAACGCGTTAACAAATAACTACATAGATGTCACTGGCAACCGCAAATGATAACCCATCTGACATGTTACATACGGTTTAACTGTAGACCAGCACACACAGAAAAACGCGGACTTCTACTGAAGCGGAACAGAAAGCATGCAGGCTTCCTGATTTCTGACGGTATATTCCAGACAATGATTACATGTACATATAATAAACGTATTCCGACATTTCAGTATCGTGACGTTGTGACTATAGGGTGCACGTAGGCTGACCGTCGAGCATAGACGCCAGCGTGTCCAACCATAGGTCGTGACGTCCTTGCTAACACAAATTAGGGACTATGTAGAAAGAACTTACGGCACTTTCGGGATGAAATACGCTCGGCATTTGATTGGTGTTGGGTTTAGGGATGAATTACGTCAATCTTTGGAAAAAATACGGTTGCGTTCTTGTGACCAATGAGGGATCAACAAGAATGGACCTTAATAAAATGTTGCGCGATTAATGTCGCTATCATCACTGTAAATGTATTCATGAGAATCGAGGAGAAAAACTTCAAAATATACGAAATCACTCATTGTACGCATACTCCTTTTTTGTTCAGCTACACATCAACGCACAACGCGTTCAATTTCATCATATTTGAATTTCATTTGGTTTATTTTGGCAGGCTCGCAAGTTCGCTACGGTTCCATTGCTCTGTTTGCAGATGTCTAATAATCAGCAACGTGAACAAACTGTGAGTTCATGTTAACGAATGAATATTGCTTCCAGTGTGGTATTGTATTACTGGTTAGTCGTTCCAGTGTTTACCGTCATGTCCGCCGTGCCGTGGAAAGTTTCCACGCTAGCAGTTCTAACGCTGAGCTGGAGCTTGTCGAGTGCAATGCACTCAGTTTGTTACAAGGTGTTTGTAATTACTTCCTTCGTGTATCCTGTAATGTTAGATGTTCCCGAGAAAGCATAACACTGTGAATCGTTGCAAGAAAACCGTGATGTTGAGGATGCCCAGTCTGTGTTGTCGAACAATCTTGTCGACCAGCTTCGAGATTGAGTTGTTTCAAGTAATACTCTCAGAGTACAAGTCAATCGACTGTTGCAAAATCTGAAAGAAAGACTGCCTGAACTGCCGTCGGATGCAAGAACACTGATGGAAACCCCGCGAACTTCGTTGATACGTGACGTGCATCCTGGTGAATATGCACAGTATGTTTTGGATAACAGCATTACACAATCGTTGGCATATCACCAATTGCGCGATGTCGTCGCCATTGCAATAAACTTCAGTAGTGATGGCTTGTCACCGACCAAGTAGAGAAAGTAAACTTCATGGCCTATCTTATGCCGTCTGTGCGAGCCGTTTGTGTCGCAACCCTTCACTGTTGGCGTCTACGGTGAAAGGGCAAACCGGAGGACGCCAACTGTTATCCTCTTGACGTTGTTAATGAACTGCGGGGTGTGCTATCAGCAGGTATACCGTTTGCGGGGATCAGCGTGAGCGTAAACCTATCTGTGATACACCGGCCCGTTCGTTTGTTGAACGCATACGTATTCATGGTGTTCATTGTGGCTGTGGTGAATGTAACCAGAGAGGACTGTACTTCAAACTCAAGGTAACGTTTACTTTACATGACGCTTCCACAAGAACCGATGCTATTTTCCGCGCCCCACATGCAGCGATCGCCTCTCCTTTCTGTTCCCTACCCATTGACATGATACGTTGGTTCCCAATGAACTACATGCATTTCGTGTATTTCGGTGTGGTGCGTCGTTTGATCAGCAACTGGACCTCGGGACAGTGTCACTGAACTCTCGAATTAGTTCTCAAGCGATTAACCAAATCAACGCTAGAATGCTGTGTTGTCGAGCAAGCTGGACCCGTGATTTCTCCCGCAAATGTCACGGGCTTCTTCACTTGAAGCAGTGAAAAGCAACGGAATGTAGACAATTTTTGCTTTTTCTCGGCTCTGTTGTCTTTAGGGGTATTTTGGACGATGCGAATTATAATTTTTCTTATATATTTCTGCAGCTATTTACCTCTTTTGTCATCCATGTTTTCGCCTTACTTATCATGATTTCTGTAAGCAATTGATTAATGCGTTCATGTTCAATTTTGCACGATTGTATGGTAAAGATGAGATGGTGTATAATGTACATTCGCTTTTTCATCTTGCTGACGATGTTTTAAACCACGGTAACCTGTACCAGTTTTCAGCGTTTGCATTTGAATCATTCATGTACAAACTGAATTCTATGGTTCACGGCCCCACTGAACCTGCTAGTCAGATTTACAGGCGTTGGTCTGAACGTATATCCGCACCCGATGTGAGTGGTGGTGTTACCTTGCATTCAGATATTGGTATACCTGTGAACATCTCAGCATTTTGTCCCTGCTCACATTTTTTAAAGGATAACGTGTTGTTTACAAATGTTGCTCCCTGATACCCCCGATTGTACAGTTCAATATAACGCCTTCCGGAAACCTGCCAGACCTTTGTTCACTCAAAGCCTGCCGTCGCAGCATTCGTTTATGTATATAGTGACTGGACTCAGCGAGGATATTTTGACGGCGCCGGTATCACGAATAATGGCCAAGTGTTTGCCCTCTCCGCTGGATGCACACTTCTTTTTTATGCCTATTTTACATTCCTATACGTAACTGTCCACTGCACATTTCTTTCATCACTGTAAATCATGTTGGTTAATAAATGAAACTTTTCCGTTTCAGATGTACTCCGTCGTAGTTTTTGATGTTCAATGTGAGGAAGCTTGTGCTGTCATAAATACACGATGGTATTGCGACTCGGCTGAGTGTGTCCGGTCCCTCATTCAGTGAACATGTCCGACTTCAACTGGCACCACATCCTGACTCCTCGCAATTCCATGTGCATGTTGGCTTTCAAACAAGTGGTTTTGTGCAATTCACAATTCATTATTTTCAAACGATTATTTGAAAGCTGGGCGCTAGGCCGAGAAGGCAGAGAGTACATCAGACTTGAACTCTTCTGATGTTACTGTTAAGATGGGAAGGCGTATCCAGCGCATCAGGTAATACCTGTGTTTATGCTTCAAACCATGTGCATAGCAAGCCCCCCAAAAGACTGTTGTCTTTGTCGTCATCTGACGAGTCTGAAACCCCCTTGCACAACGGCACGGTAGGACAACCACAGTGTGCTACGTTTGCGGTGTGTACCAGTCCAGTTGATTCAAGCCGACTCCCTCAGCTCAGCCTGACTTTTCGCACTCCAGAGCATTGCCTTCAAAGTCCTCTCAGAAGACATCCTCCAAACCCGCCACACCACTGTCTTCCCCACCCACAACGGTTGTCCCTCGCGTTTTCACACCCAGGAGGATGCCTCCCGTTGTGTGTTGTACTGAAACGTCTCTATCCGCGACATCCTCACAGATGAGAGACTATTCAACCCCAATGTCTCCCGCCCAATTTTCTGCTCCCTCGCTTTCCTTATCACCGCCATTCCCACAGGTTATCTCTTCACTGCCTGCCTCCAGCTCGTCCGTGGGTACAGCAAGTGTCTTTGTTCCAAAGGAATTTTTAAACACGCTGTTGAGGCAACAGACCAACATGATGGTGACCCTAAATCATGTTGTGAAAGAGTTGGCGTTCATAAAAGAGTGTCAAGACAACTGTCGAATAATTGCAGGTTCCTCCGGTGGACAAAATAAGCGTGACATGTGCTCACTTGTTTCCCGTCCAGACTGTTTCACGGTTCAAAGAACTGAAGTCTGACTTGGAAAACCAGCTATTCAGGAGGGTTGTGGTAGCTCAATTTGAACTGTAGTAACTGTTCTAGGTGGATTACCTGCATGGGTTGAGTGCCTCCTCCGTACGGCAACTTGTTCGTCGGTGCTTGATGGAAGCCACGGGCACCGAATTGGCGTTGCACATGACTTATGCGGGTGGAAAAGGGAAGATAGCGTTGCGACACGCTATCGAAGGTGAATGTAAACGTTTTAAATGTCTCAAATAAGCGCAGAATTGCTATTGTTCAGGTCTCTCTACTCAAAGACCAAGAGAGAAGACGTGAGCACGTGGATGATATATTTGGTTCTGCAATGCCCGAGACAGAGGTGGCGTTGGAAGAGCAAGAAGTGAGAAAAAGCAGGTGAAGCAAACATGTTACCGGGTACCACTTTGCTTTTTTTGTTGACAACCCGATGACCTATTGGAACTTTTCCGTCAGTTCGAGGGCTATGTCGAATCTAAAGTATTGGATGGTAGCCAGAGACTCCTTTACATGATGTATTACCGTAAGGGTCGAGCTAGGGAGTTGGTAGATGAGTGCGTCATGCTAGAACCCATCACTGGCTATCACAAAGCATTACAGTTGATGAAGAAACTCTACGGACAGCCTTATTTTTTGCTAGATCTATGATGGATGGTCTTCTACCAAATGGCAGGTGTGTAGGCAACAGCGTTGAAGCTATGTCGCAATTATCTGTACGAATGCAAAACTGTTTGATTGCATTGGGTCGAATGGACTATATGGCCGACCTTAGATCGGTGGCAACACTGGAGCGTATTATGAGAGCCCTACCCGTTCACCTACAATATAAGTGGGCGGAAACTGCGGACCACCACTTTGGTATGGCACGAGAGCCGTCCTTTGATGAACTGACCGAGTTCATCTCGTGTTATGTAAGAAGTGCACGCAGCAGATATGGTCAGGTAGTCAATGAAAGTGAACGGAAGGGATCAAGGACAACGTATTCGTCCGGGAGCAGCCGGTAAGATACCAAAAGAGGCCCCTTTGAGTCATCCAGCCTTCTCGTTTGCCAAGACCGGGCCAACGACCATCGAGTCAGTTGCGTGTTGTGCTCTCAAAAGCACACCATCGAGGCGTGTGATTCCTTTCTAGCCATGAGTGTATCCATGAGATGGGACAGCTTGCGACTATTTGGATGTTGCTTTGTTTGCCTCCACTTACACCACTGAGCCTCAGACTCCAGGGTCAGGTCGCGTTGTGATGCTGTCGGCTGCGGCGGGCGTCACCATAGCCTGCCGCATCGCACGCACGCAGAGCCCGTGGCCGAGACAGGTAGTGGAAATCAAGTTACTTGTAATATGGCTAGCACAGTTGAAAAGCATACAAGGCTGGTTATAGTACCAGTGAAAGTCGACTAGATACACGGTCTAATCTCAACGTATGCGTTCTTGGATCCCGGCTCTGACACCACTCTAGTGAAAGAGGATTTACTCGAGCCTATTGGTGTCGCTAGCACTCAGTCCACCTTATCCGTTACAACTGTGAATGGGTTGACCATCGCCCGTTGCATGAATGTTCGCCTGAGGATTGTTTCCTTAGACGGACAAGAGACAGTCGACATCAATAATGCTCATTCAGTGGTCGATCTACCCATACGACCTGTCCCGTCGATAAAAGAGGAAGCCCAAAGATGGTCAAACCTGGAAGATCTTCCGTTCGACGAGATTCACGACGCTAAGGTGGCCATTCTTATCGGATCTGACCTGCCTGAAGCTCACTAGGTTATGGATCAGAAACTCGGAAAGCGCGGGCAACCATGCGAAGTCAGATCAATACTTGGTTGGGTTCGTAGCGGCCCTCTTCAAATAAAGCCGAGTGAAATTGTCTCGGTTTATTTCGTCTGTCATGATGGAACTGATCTGACAGATGTGGTCATCAGGTTGTACGATAAGGAGTTCAGTGATACCGTGATATCAGGACCGTCTCTTTCACGTGATGATCTTACAGCTCTGTCGATCGTGCGTAATTCTGTGAAGCTAGACGATGGGCATTATGAAGTGCTTCCTCCATGACGGAATGAGACGATGGGTTTTGGCAATAATTACGCTTTGGCGTCGAAAAGATTGTCGTGTCTGCGAAAAAGATTTCTGCAGGACGAAAAATTGCGGTTGCAGTACGCGCAGCCACTAGCAGTTAAATTGACAAAGGCTACGTAGAAGAGGATCCTAGCTGCTAGCCTGAGCCAATTTACCCCAGGCGGTGGTATCGACCACATAATTCCGCGGTGAATCCTAAAAAACCGGGCGAATTACAAGTTGTTTTTGATTGTGCGGCGAAGTTTCAGGGTTACTCGTTGAAAGATAGACTCTATCAGGGGCCGGATATGCCCGCTAAGCTGGTAGGTGTGCTACTGAGGTTTCGAGCAGAACCTACTGCCGTTGCAGCAGACATTGAGGAAATGTTCTTGCAATTAAGAATACCTGAGAAGGATCGGGAAGCGTTTCGCTTCCTTTGGTGGGCGGATGGTAACCTGGACGTGCACCCTACGGAGTGTCAGATGAGCGCGCATCCGTTCGGAGCTAAGTCCTCCCCTTTCTGTGCTAATTTCGCCCTACGTCAAACAGCCGACGATTATGGGCATCTGTTCGACGACATGACGAAGAGAGCAGTGAAGGATAACTTCTACGTTGATGATTGCCTCGTGTCACTGCGGGAC
>QNGE01000207.1:79875-105629 GCA_008508345.1 Paragonimus westermani
ACGTGATTACAGTGGACGGGATCTCCCTGTCTTAGGTGCTCAGTATTTCGAGCTGGCCTAAACTTTTAAATATTACAGCCTAGTTGCCCAGATTCAAAACATATTGGCTGTCTACAAAGCATCGACGAAACGACGTTACGGTTAATACAGGTCACCTAAATTTGGGTGAACTTCAGTCTAGTCAGAAAGATATAATCCGTCTGGTTCAGAGGGCTAGCTTTCCGAACGAACTGTCCCTCTTGAGGAAGTTGCATGAATCTGGACAGACAGTGCAGTTATCAAGAGGAAGTCCACTTCGCAAGCTAAACTCTACTTTGGTAGATGGGATAACGCGAGTGGGTGGACGACTGATGCTGGCTAATGTTGAGTTTAAGTTGAAATGCCCAGTATTTCTTCCCAAGCGTCATCACATGAAGGATCTGATTGTCAGCCACTATCATATATTGGTGGGGCATTGTGGTGTGTCACATGTTATTCTGTTAATCAGGCGTCGATTTTGGATTATTCAGGGTGCGTCCGCGGTCAAACGCGTCATCGAAGCTTGCTTCCACTGTCGTCGTCTGAATGCCACCGCGGATAAACAAATGATGGCTCCCTTACCACCCCATGTGAGCCATCGGGGAGGTGTGTGGAAGCGTCCTATGCGGTCGGCACCTCGCACTCTCGGATCGATCTGTGTTGAACAAACCCTCGATGACGAGACCTTGTGTATTTCTCTTGTCAAATTGGAAGGAACATTGAATAACAGACCATTAGCGCTTGTAACATCGGATTTTCGAGACGGACTGGCATTATTGCTCAATGATATATTGCTCCTGCGAAATAATCGAGGAATCTGCCTCGATCAGACGCCGTTACAACTGTTTAAGCACAGGTGGAAGCGGATTACTTACCTGGTTGGACTCTTTTGGAGCCGCTGGACGAAACAGTACCTCCTCACCCTGCAAGCGCGACAGAAGTGAATATGTAGAGAACGCAATTTCTTTCCGGGAGACATGGTATTGATACCATCAGAACCCCCACCAAGAAATACATGGCCTTTAGGTCTGGTGGTTAGTTGTGATGCTGACAAGGACGGTTTAGTGCGGACTGCCGTCCTGAAGAGTAAGTCCGGTGAAATAAAGCGAGATGTCAGACGTTCGTGCCTTTTGGAGGAAGGAGTGACATAGACGGGATAAGTGCAGCTGATACCTGGTCCTTATTGAGAGTGCAAAGTGTGAGTCATGCAGAACGGCTTGTGACTAAACGCGCTCTTCAATGTCGGACGTCCAAGGAGCTCAAGAAGTGGGAGTCATGGAGAAGGGCTTCCATTGTATAATGGTTCTTTGGGATTGGTGTCGTACCCCAAGCCGGATAAATGTTGGATCCGAGGTCTTTCGACCTAGTGACTAGTTAGGTTGGGAACCAGAGCTAAGTGGAACCGCCATTCTGCTAGCAAACTTCGGTCGTGTTCGGAGTTTGTGGCCCGGTGTATCGAATTTTTGAACTACAATCATGAGAAAATCCGACCCAACCCAATTTCCCTAATTCATCCCTCTGCATTCAACCTCCCCCGTTTCTGGACGTTAATTGGACCTTGACCTAGACGATTTTGTTTTGTCGCATCAATTTGATGGTTGTGCGAAGAGCCAGTTGTCGGTCATGGTACTTTACTTGAGTAGTGCGTGCACCCCACGTTTTGGAGCTCGGTTCATCTCCATTGTTTTGAACCTGTTGACTGCTTGGAAGAGCCTTTCTGGGTATAATGCCTCATTATTTGATTATAGTTGATATTTAGCCCCTTCAGCAGCAAACTGTAACCCATTCCTTGGAAACGATCTGTCGATCGAAACTGTTGAGGTTGTCTAAATATTCACTTTTATAATTTGTTCAGTAGTAACGTGGCATTATGATCCAATTTTGTTTTGAATATTCGGGATCATTGGTTTATCGCTACGCGTTGCTCATGGTCTTCGTGAAAGATCGTGCAGGTACCTCAAGGCTTAAATGAGTTGGAACCGACCATTCGGGCACGAAAAGAGAGCCTTCAACTTCTCCGTGAAAAATTGAAAGATGTTTCCCAGGCGATTTACATAGATTTTGTCGACAGTATTGAATATGATGCGACGAGAAAAATTGGTTCCGCCCGATAAAAGTCGCGCATCTTCGCACCCCTGTTAAGAACTGGACACTTGGTGGTAACAAAAGTGAAACATAGAGGAGGGCGTTAATAATGGTGTGCACAGTGAATGAACAATACACGATCACCTTGCTACCCGTCATCCGATGATATTTCTAAGTGGACGGAATACTCTGTTTTTAACTTCCACTCTCAGTCTAACACCGCAATAATAGGTTGGTGGCCTTTGTTTCGGATTATCCAGTCAAAGTGACCGAAGCCAAAAGACACACCATATTTCGTAACACAACAGTTGTCAGATGGTTAAAAAGGAAGGTTTAAGGACGGGGGAGGTGAGCAAAATGGATGAATCAAAGCTTCATTGCAATTGTGTAAGCCATACAGGAGAAATATTTTCTCGCAGTTTCATGTGGAAGGTTTTGTGTGCCATTCCGTTATCCGTTTATACCGGCTATCACTGGTCTGAATGCACACGAGAATGAATGGAATATTGCAAATGAGTGGGTATGTGTGAATGAAGGTACGTGTGAATTACAGACCTGTCTATTTTGTGTGCATGTTCCAAGTATAACCCATACAAAGTCACTCCGCTGGATTTATCAGTGAGGGCCAATTGTATATTTTCAAGTAACTTAGGTAATGCCTGTACTTTAATGCACATGAATAAAGTTATATTGATGTTGCAATGGTTCTCTGAGCATGCGACAGGACGAATGATGAGTAAGGGCGTCAGTGGATGATAGGAATACAAAGAACCTTTTCAAGCAAACTGTTTTCGACGGTAGCACAAAATTCGGGACGAGTGCGCACGTTATATGCAGATAAAGGCCAAATTTTTTCCGGACAACAGTTGAATATTCATTAGAAGGTAAACAAGGTTCGAGGATAGACATTGCGTTCGATAAAGTGAGATAGCTGTCCAAACCCTTTGTAAAACGCTGAATGTTGTCACTGTGTATCCGTTCGTTTGAGAGTTTATTTCAAATGTTGGAGTATTTCACAATAGTGAAGTTCGCACATCGCGTTTCCCGAGCTAGCTGGGCTGGCAAACTGGAACCGTTATTTCTTAGAACATACAAGAAGCTGTGTAGTAATTGGATGGGAAACGCTGTGTTGATGCTGCCAGAATACATCAGTGTATAGAGAGGTGTTAGGTTCGGCTTTAGTCTTTATAACCAAAATAGGTCATTACAAAGTATTGGCAACGTTTTCTTCAGGTGAACGAAGAAGAATATCCTGGTAAGATTTTGGCAAGTGATCTTTGAAGGTTTTTCAACACCAGCCCACGAGACTCGAGTAGTTGGCAGTAAAGGAACATGAATCGCTCAGGCTGAGGCCGTACGCATATTTTGTAAAGCGTCAGCCTCGCAGTCGGCAGATTGAAAGTCTTTTAACACGGCCTATTTTCCTTTCGGTTTTTGCCGCCTGAAAACATGTTTGTTCGGTGGAATAGGAGCTTGAATACTGTATCCCCAGATCTCTAATAGAAGCAGCGGTATCAATATTATAACCGGGCAACTGAAAAGCGTGAGTAACGGTGTTCCGTTTACTGTTTGGTAATGCCATCAGCCACTTTTCCACCACAGCTGCAATGACGCTAGTTTCTGCGGTGTATGTTATGGACGGAAGGCAATGTTACAGAGCTGGCAGAAATGTGGAAACGATTTTGATGTCGTTAACGAACAGGAAGGACTTACCATACTTCAAGACGGATAGCCATACGAGGGGTCTTGTATGCTAAAAGACGCTATTTTGATCAAGAGGCGTTTATGAGGCACACGATCAAATGCCTTCCGCACGCTTGCGAGCAAGATGGTTACCACATTTTCCGCGTCGACAGACATGGATATATGGTTTGAAAATTCCATTTGAAATGTCATACAAGAGTACCTGTTAAGGACACCGTAATGTGGTAAGTTCATAAAGTTTTTTGACTTGAAGCCATCCACAGTGTGCATTGTTATTACTCCCCAATTTTTGAGCACATTTGTGTACGGTTGATTGCTAACTTCTTGCATCGACCACATTTTTGGCGGGAAGCAATGATCGACCTATTTCCTTTAGAAGAGAAGGTGCTTGATAAAACTGATAGGTTGGACAAATTGAGTGGGGAGGTGAAAATATTCTCACCATTTTGCTTGGTAGCCACTGGTGGGATATCACTAGTTCCAGAGTGGGTTGCGGGTTGCAGTGGTCGCACGTAAACCAGCGTGCTTCTCACATGTGCGTTGAGACATATATATAATTTATATTGTCAGTGGCAGGTAGCTGTAAACAGATACTTTACACATCAATCAGAAAACAACTCAGAAGTTTATCTGCATTCCACGGAGTATTGACTGGTAATAAGGTGTTTCCTTCGCCCAACGAGGCAGCAAAATGCGATTTGAAGACTTTACATATTCGAACAACGTCAGCAACAATCGTTTTTCCCGAATAATAACTTTTCAGAGCAGTTCCCCATAGAATATCTCGGTCTCATCAGCCGCATTACTTTCGCACACTTCTGATCGCTACAGGGATACAGCTCTCCGTTTATATGATGCAGTTGCGTTCGACGTTCTTTGTTCGAACACGATGCTGAGTTGCGTTACCAGGGAGAGAGCTGGCGTTTTTCTGAGTCTCGACTGAAGTATTTTTAGTCCGCCGCCCTGTTTTACAGTGAGGATTCCAACTTGTGAATGTGAATTGACGCGTTTTGACTTATCGGGGGCCGGAATTTCAATGCAAAATGTTGGATGTTTGCTCGGTTTCCCGGTCATTTCGATTGGGTTTGATCTGAGAAAAAATTATTCCAGTTTAAGGATCTTAGTGTAGAGAGAATGGTGTACTAGTAAATGGAATCGATCGGACGGTGTTTTAAATGAGGTGATGCAGGTGCACACGTTGTTTTACTCCTTTGTTACTCTGATTCATGTGTGGCGATCACGGTGATAGCTACTCTGTTCGGCTGAATGAAGCTATGGGCAACGCCCAAGCACGAGGTTTGCGCTCACACTAGTAGCTGCTCTGTTCAGTTTACTCCAGATGTGGACGATGTTGGTGAGGAACCTACGGGCAAAATTAAAGTGGCCTGTTTTGAACCGTTCACGGTACATCATACCGGTTCCTTTCAATTATATTGAAAGAAACTCAGATATAGTGGGACATGTAACCCTTGTGTGCACCATACCATACAGTCACATGATAATGTAGGTTGAAATCGTTTTTAGGAAGGACATTTTGGTCAACCGGTTTCTAAATGGAAAGCTGAAAGAACGGTACAAACTGAACACAAAGTAAATTAGATAACCAACTCACAAACGTGGTGGCATAGCCTTCATTGGAAGTCGCTCGAATGTTTAGGGTGAAATACCACGCCAACGCTACGTGATCGGAAATTACATGTCCGTTCACATCTACCAAACCACGCAAAAACTGACAGTTTTGTAAGGCGAGATTATATATTCTACTGTTGAAATTTTGATGAAGACATTTTCATGATGCAAAATCAATGATGCAAAATCGATGATGAACTTATCGACGAAATTTTCTCGACAAATTTGTGAATATGCGCGACTTTTTTCATGTGAAACCAATTTCTCTCATTGCATCATATTCAATACTCTCGACAAAATCTATCTATTTGCCTTGGAAACACCTTACAATTTTTCACGGGAAAAAATTGAAGGCCCTATTTTCGCGCCCGAATTGTCGGTTCCTACTCATTTCGGCCTTCAAGTACCACGCATGCAAACTACACAAGTGCCTTGGAATGTGCTGATATGGTCAACACTACGGTGCACAAATCCGTGTTTTAAATCGATTCAGATCAGCTCTGTACTTCTTCGTGATACTGGCCGTCGAGCGTAGACATCAGTTCGTCTGACCATAGATCGTGGGGTTTTGACCATAGGATGCACTAGGGTTGACCTTGGACACTTCTGGGAGCACATTACTTTTCAGCAAACTGAGCGCTCGTGTTGCGTCATATGCACACCGAATTCCTTGCAACCACATCGTCATACCAGCTTTTGCCCGATAACAATAAGAATTAACCTGGGCAAGTGAGTTGCACCAACCTAGGCACAAAGTATGCCTGCAAATCGTCATTTGCAGGCATACCGCATGCCCATGGTGGTGCCAAATATCTGTCGATTCCAGTCCCATGTTATCATGTCCATACAGGTTCACACTAATTGACGCTGTCCTCACCTGACTCAAGGATTATCAAACGTACGAGTCAACGAACAACGGATTATAACTTGTATCATGCACGTTAATCATTTGTTCGTTTCTACTTCCCTCTACCAACCAACTTGTATAAATCAGCTCTCGTCAACCTATTTCGCTATCAAGTTGCCGGAAATTCTTAGCGTCTTTGATAGAAAATCTTTCACACATTAGATGTTACGACCCCCTGAGAGAGGAAGGCAAGAACGGACATAAAGACCGCTAGCAGTACCTCGATCACGAATGAAACGCAACGATATCGCAAACGATACGAATAATCGGAACGCAAGTACTCGGACCCAACTCTCGCAACTTAGAACCCCCCAACAAGAAAGGAAAAAGACGGCCTTCAAACGAGCTTTATTTGCTGCTCAGCCCGAAGGCAAAACAGTGGCTCAAAACGGCTGTATTTATAGGTTTTCGGTGGCCTTGGTCCTAGGTCGCTGAACGGGCCAATCAGAAGCAAGCGCGCGAACTCGAATCTTCCAGAATGATGGCGGCCATTCGAGTTCTCAAAATCGAAGCATCTATTTCCCTTGGGAAATATAGCGAGTTTTTTGGGAAAAAGTGCTTTTCCCAACACCTCCCCTGTTGAGACTTATTGGTACCGCCGTTTTCGTGGGTCGAGCTGCATTGGACAAGTGGGCTTGCGTTTTCGGTCCGTCCATCGTCTTGGTTGCAAGGCAATCAGCTCCCTGTTCGGTCTCGGCGTTGAGGTCGCTGGGGTAACGGTCGCGGGAACTTGCTGTGTTGGGCGCTTGATCTCGAAAGTGTCGAGAAGTAAGTCCAGTGGCATTTGGTTCTCTGCTCGCCCAGCGTTTGCGGAATAGCGTGGGCGAAGTTGGTTAGCGTGGCGCACCCATATGTCGCCTCCGACGTTGACGTCGTAGAGGACCGAGCCGCTCTGATGCTTGACCGTCGCTGCTATCCAGTGGGAGTGACCTGGCCGATAATCTCTTGCGTAAACTAGATCACCGACGGCAAATCTACGTCGGGGTAGCAGCTTCTTATCTTCGGGAGGTTTTTCTACTGGCAGCATGGCGTCGAATGTGGTCCTCAGCTTGCGGCCCATGAGAGCTTCGGCGGGTGAAAGTCCACTGGGAATCGCCGGATTCGGGGTGGTTCTGTAAGTGAGCAAGGACCTTTGCAGCACTTCTTTGGTCGGTCCCTCCCCGCGAGATTTCATACGAGCTCTCTTGAATGTGTCGGCGAAGCGCTCGGCTTGACCGTTCGATTGTGGGTGGTACGGTGGCTTCGCTGTAGAGGACTGCAGTCGATTGCAAATATGTGTGATTGATAATTCTGTCAGGCCGAGTTGTTCAAGCCAGTCGAGACCAAGTAGATTGAGATTTGCATCGGAGAGGTAACAAACTCCATCAATGGTCTTGTTCTTGAAACTGACACGACAATGCAATTGCCCAGTTAATTGCACTGTACCACCACAGGCACTGGTGGCGGAAAGGGATGTCAGCTGGACTGGCGGGCGGCCAATTGCTTTCCACAGGCGATTGGAAATGATTGTAATATCGGATGCAGTGTCGAGCTGCAGACGAGCTGGGTGTCCGTTGATCAGTACGGACACAAACTTCCTGCGTGAAACGACATCGACTTTGAAAGAGGTAAGTAAGCTGTTGGACCTCGTACTTGGTTTGGAGTGAGGTGGGCGTGGCCGCTTCTTAGTTGTGCGTTGACTGCCCGGAGTACGTGATTGACAATACCCGTCTTTGTGGCCCACCTTTTTGCACCGTTGACAGCGGTGTTGCTTGAAGGGGCAGTAACGCGTGTAGTGCCATGCGCCGCAGTGCCAACATGGAGAGGGCGGCGACTTCTTGGAGGGAGGGTTCCTTGGGCGGCTCGTGTGGGAAAGTTGTTGCTTTTGCCTTGGATATGAAACTGTGTTGACAGAGGTTGTGGACTGAGCAGGATTCTGGACCAAGGCAGAGTCGTGTTTCAGGTTCAGCAGTCGATGACCTTCAGTGGTGAGATCCTGAAGGGTAACTGACTCGTCTTGTTGGATCCGATTGAGCAGGCGTGTACGGAGGTCAGCATCATTGGGGGACTGGAGGCCGCAGACAAAGATGAGGCATTTGAATTGATCCTCCGTGAGGGAGGATAGCTTGAACTTCTCGCATTCGCGATTTACGATGCCAGCATAGGTGACAAGATCATCCGAGTCCCGTTTGGTCAGCTTGAGGCAGTGGTACCGCAAGTTGAATAGAGATGACTGGTCACCGAATATCTGCGACAGAATACTGACCGTCTCATTGAAATTGATATCGCATGGGCTCTTGGGCAAAATGAAATTGGCGTACCGTTCGTGCTCCGCAGGGCCAAGTTTGCGGAGAAGAAGCCGGACCTTCCACGAATCGTCCTGGTTGGCAAATTCGATACGAAACAGGTCATCGTACCGACGGAACCAAGAATCGAATGTCACGTTCGCATGCGGGTCGTAGACGAATTCGGAGATACCCATGGCCAAACTGTCCACAGATTGCGCACCACCAGATTGTGCGGGTTGGCCCATACTTGTATTGGACAACCGTTGGGCAAGCATCTCCATAAGCTTCATCTGTTGCTGCAACAGCAGCTTAACGTCATCAACGTCCAACGCCATTGATCAGAAATGACACCGTCGCCAACTGTTACGACCCCCTGAGAGAGGAAGGCAAGAACGGACAGGAAGACCGCGAGCAGTATCACGATCACGAATGAAACGCAACGATATCGCAAACGATACGAATAATCGGAACGCAAGTACTCGGACCCAACTCTCGCAACTTAGAACCCCCCAACAAGAAAGGAAAAAGACGGCCTTCAAACGAGCTTTATTTGCTGCTCAGCCCGAAGGCAAAACAGTGGCTCAAAACGGCTGTATTTATAGGTTTTCGGTGGCCTTGGTCCTAGGACACTGAACGGGCCAATCAGAAGCAAGCGCGCGAACTCGAATCTTCCAGAATGATGGCGGGCATTCGAGTTCTCAAAATCGAAGCATCTATTTCCCTTGGGAAATATAGCGAGTTTTTTGGGAAAAAGTGCTTTTCCCAACACCTCCCCTGTTGAGACTTATTGGTACCGCCGTTTTCGTGGGTCGAGCTGCATTGGACAAGTGGGCTTGCGTTTTCGGTCCGTCCATCGTCTTGGTTGCAAGGCAATCAGCTCCCTGTTCGGTCTCGGCGTTGAGGTCGCTGGGGTAACGGTCGCGGGAACTTGCTGTGTTGGGCGCTTGATCTCGAAAGTGTCGAGAAGTAAGTCCAGTGGCATTTGGTTCTCTGCTCGCCCAGCGTTTGCGGAATAGCGTGGGCGAAGTTGGTTAGCGTGGCGCACCCATATGTCGCCTCCGACGTTGACGTCGTAGAGGACCGAGCCGCTCTGATGCTTGACCGTCGCTGCTATCCAGTGGGAGTGACCTGGCCGATAATCTCTTGCGTAAACTAGATCACCGACGGCAAATCTACGTCGGGGTAGCAGCTTCTTATCTTCGGGAGGTTTTTCTACTGGCAGCATGGCGTCGAATGTGGTCCTCAGCTTGCGGCCCATGAGAGCTTTGGCGGGTGAAAGTCCACCGGGAATCGCCGGATTCGGGGCGGTTCTGTGAGTGAGCAAGGACCTTTGCAGTACTTCTTTGGTCGGTCCCTTCCCGCGAGATTTCATACGAGCTCTCTTGAATGTGTCGGCGAAGCGCTCGGCTTGACCGTTCGATTGTGGGTGGTACGGTGGCTTCGCTGTAGAGGACTGCAGTCGATTGCAAATATGTGTGATTGATAATTCTGTCAGGCCGAGTTGTTCAAGCCAGTCGAGACCAAGTAGATTGAGATTTGCATCGGAGAGGTAACAAACTCCATCAATGGTCTTGTTCTTGAAACTGACACGACAATGCAATTGCCCAGTTAATTGCACTGTACCACCACAGGCACTGGTGGCGGAAAGGGATGTCAGCTGGACTGGCGGGCGGCCAATTGCTTTCCACAGGCGATTGGAAATGATTGTAATATCGGATGCAGTGTCGAGCTGCAGACGAGCTGGGTGTCCGTTGATCAGTACGGACACAAACTTCCTGCGTGAAACGACATCGACTTTGAAAGAGGTAAGTAAGCTGTTGGACCTCGTACTTGGTTTGGAGTGAGGTGGGCGTGGCCGCTTCTTAGTTGTGCGTTGACTGCCCGGAGTACGTGATTGACAATACCCGTCTTTGTGGCCCACCTTTTTGCAACGCTGACAGCGGTGTTGCTTGAAGGGGCAGTAACGCGTGTAGTGCCATGCGCCGCAGTGCCAGCATGGAGAGGGCGGCGACTTCTTGGAGGGAGGGTTCCTTGGGCGGCTCGTGTGGGAAAGTTGTTGCTTTTGCCTTGGATATGAAACTGTGTTGACAGAGGTTGTGGACTGAGCAGGATTCTGGACCAAGGCAGAGTCGTGTTTCAGGTTCAGCAGTCGATGACCTTCAGTGGTGAGATCCTGAAGGGTAACTGACTCGTCTTGTTGGATCCGATTGAGCAGGCGTGTACGGAGGTCAGCATCATTGGGGGACTGGAGGCCGCAGACAAAGATGAGGCATTTGAATTGATCCTCCGTGAGGGAGGATAGCTTGAACTTCTCGCATTCGCGATTTACGATGCCAGCATAGGTGACAAGATCATCCGAGTCCCGTTTGGTCAGCTTGAGGCAGTGGTACCGCAAGTTGAATAGAGATGACTGGTCACCGAATATCTGCGACAGAATACTGACCGTCTCATTGAAATTGATATCGCATGGGCTCTTGGGCAAAATGAAATTGGCGTACCGTTCGTGCTCCGCAGGGCCAAGTTTGCGGAGAAGAAGCCGGACCTTCCACGAATCTTCCTGGTTGGCAAATTCGATACGAAACAGGTCATCGTACCGACGGAACCAAGAATCGAATGTCACGTTCGCATGCGGGTCGTAGACGAATTCGGAGATACCCATGGCCAAACTGTCCACAGATTGCGCACCACCAGATTGTGCGGGTTGGCCCATACTTGTATTGGACAACCGTTGGGCAAGCATCTCCATAAGCTTCATCTGTTGCTGCAACAGCAGCTTAACGTCATCAACGTCCAACGCCATTGATCAGAAATGACACCGTCGCCAACTGTTACGACCCCCTGAGAGAGGAAGGCAAGAACGGACAGGAAGACCGCGAGCAGTATCACGATCACGAATGAAACGCAACGATATCGCAAACGATACGAATAATCGGAACGCAAGTACTCGGACCCAACTCTCGCAACTTAGAACCCCCCAACAAGAAAGGAAAAAGACGGCCTTCAAACGAGCTTTATTTGCTGCTCAGCCCGAAGGCAAAACAGTGGCCCAAAACGGCTATATTTATAGGTTTTCGGTGGCCTTGGTCCTGGGACACTGAACGGGCCAATCAGAAGCAAGCGCGCGAACTCGAATCTTCCAGAATGATGGCGGGCATTCGAGTTATCAAAATGGAAGCATCTATTTCCCTTGCGAAATATAGCGAGTTTTTTTGGGAAAAGTGCTTTTCCCAACATTAGAGCAAAATTTCTTCCTGCTTCAAACTAGGCATATTTCATGCTTTCTGTGAAAGTCTGTCAACTGCCATCCAGACAGTATTACATACTCACATATTAACGATCCACCGACATCAGTATCCACTACGTGCTTGTAAAATTATCATGGCCGTTCCCGTGAGATGCTCGGCCCCATAAGTCGCTGCCGCAATACCCACGACTAACATGAGCATGGTGTTACATATGGGCTAAGAAATACTCACTCACACGTGCCCATCTCACAACATGCCCTACATCACTACCGGAATACGAAGTTCAAGATCACACTTTGTTTTCAGAGGAGGTGATAAACAATTGGACGCTACTCCATAGGAAGTGCGGTACAAACCGTCGGCCGCAATTGCAAAATATTCTGCTGATCATTAAAGAGCTTCCTAACGAGTTACCGAAATGGAATCACAAAAATAAAAATGAGGGACAAGCCTCTACGTTACCGCACATCCTTGCGAGTTAAGTGACCAACGTGGTCTTCGTTCCACTTCAAGGTATTTTCGGAAAAATTCCGCAATCTTACGTTATTCGGGCACCGGTAGTGTTCTGTTTGAGAAGCACTGGAATAAAGCTCGCTTCACGTATACGGTATTCGGAGTTTAGGGAAGTTTGCACGTAACTTTAAACAAGGCTAAATTTGGTCACTTGTAGTCTACTACCTCTAGTGATAGCGGCTTTGACATGTTCGAAAATTTCCATGCAATTCAGATTGTTCGTGCCTTTGGGGATTCCGCAAGGCTCAGTGGGATTTCCGCTCATTTATCTTGTTACTATGGAAAGCGCTCCCAGCTCCGACAAAAGGTTGAGATGAGACTTGCTTGTAAGCTGTATCACTCCTAGAGAGGGTATATCATTCCGTCTATTCGACACCAAATTCTGCACGTAGTACTGCACATGCAACTATTGAGTCGTTCGTCAACGACGCTAATCAGGCTATCCAAGAATACCCCTTTCAACATCTAACGGCAGAAACGATTTTGTCCTCAAAACGGTTAATGAGAAGGCGATTGTAAAAACTGGATCTAATGTCGTACTGATTGATTCAACGTACAAGAAAATTAAACCTTTCAAATAAGCTGTGTGAATTCCCCAAAAGTTGAATGATGAATGCACCTGTACAACAAAATGGAGTACTGGACACCGCTCAGTTTTGGGTAGCGGTAAAAAAACTGTGATCGCACGAAATGGTCACTGGTTGGATCGGAGCAAAACGGCGGTTTTACGCGTCAAGAAGTGATGTGAATCATGAGTTACTAAAGAAAACTTCTCGAAGAAAAATGCCCAATTTTGGCAATCGTATATTCATGTTACTCAGAGGGAATAACATCAATGAAAACTGTAAAAGTAGCTGAATAAGGAATAAAGATGATTGGAGCAGTTTATTAGAGGGCGATAATGAGGCATAGAGCAATGCAACCTCAAAAATGATGCGCCAGACTCTAACAAAATCAATAACGACTGAAGAATAAATCCGTATATTGGCAGAAATACTTCCGGTCACCTGTTGAACAGTATATTTCAAGGTCTGCATAGCTGAGTGCGAGCACTGTAATCAACTAATTTGCACTGAGTTGAAGGTATGAAACCATTCTTGACCAATAATCCGGCTCATAGGGATCTTTCCATACGCATAATGGTCGGGGGCACTGATAACCAGGTAGTTCTGGAGGCTCAAAGCTTTCGGTTGTAATTTGGCCAATAGAGGTGCCCAGTTAAAGGTCCCATGAAAAAGTTCGTCCTTTTATAGCCCTGAGATCCCATGATGCCTGCTCGGTTCCTTGAAACTGTCATCTCGACACTATTTGCAACTCCACTGCACGACTTGTCATCCCAGCCACAAGAACTTCTTCAAAAGCCTGGAGAAAGACAGAGCCATATTGCCCTTGTAGTACATCACTGTCGGAGATTCCGTCTTCGGCAATCTCGAGAAAGTGTGCTAGACTAGGTAACTGGTACCCGATCAACCGTTCGGCTAGGTGTGCCAAATCACAGTTACTTGTGGGTGACGTAACGGCGACTCACTTACTAAAACCTAACGCACACCGACTTTCTTACTTACGTTTAATCCTCTCGCGACTTCACCAGTGAAGTATAAAAGATTGGAGAGACGGGATTCCTCTTGTCTGGAAACCGCGCTGAGTGAAGCTCAGGGGATGAGTTCCGTCCGCGCACAAAGAAACCTTGTCCCTGACTGTCTCCCATCAATTCGCAAAACTTACTCGTCAGGCTTATCGGTCGGCAAGGTTTTCTCTTACGATTCACCCCTATGAATAACAGTAATAATGAATACATTGGACTCGCGTGAAGTCTTCGTACGTTTTGTGGAAGTCACAAACAACTACGGGAGAATTTTCGCAAGTGGTCTGTCTAAACTTGAGTGGGCACATCGGTTCTCGTAGGCTTCGAGGATTTAAGCAGTCCTAGGATTTCGTCAACCACTTTCTCATTAAGACGTAAACTAATTCGACGCCTGATTTTGACCCCACTAACTCCGGCACAATCGTATTCACAGCCTCCCTCCTACGGCTCACCAGAGAAATTAAGGAAGGTTTGCTTTAACTACTTTCAGCTTCAGTGATGAATGGAGGCAAAACAATTTTTCAAGAGGTTTGAATTTAGTAGCTCTATGATCACAAACAGAAATATATGACAATGAGCGGCCAGTCAATAAACTAATATTCAGCGCTGAGGAGGCACATAGCACCAACGCAAAATCAGATGATTTAAATACTAAATGACCGAGAATATGTAACCTCATCAATAAACCAACGTTGATGAATTGGGCACAAAGAATGTACCAAAAACGTTATCATAAATTAAAGAGGCAAAGGAAAGCCATGACCAGATTTAGACAGGGCTATTTCGGACACCAGACAGAGAAAATGTTTCCGATTCGCTGTTGATCCACTATTGGGTGGTTCTGAGTGGGAAATATGGGGGAAGAACTGGGTCACCAACTGAAGAAAACCACTGTTGAGATTCTGAACATGATAATAAACACGGCGTTGACAATTGGGTAGACTCATGAGGTAATAACTTGCTGCAAGTTTTTAGTTGTCAACTTTAGGCGACCACAAACATGTCAACTACACCATAGAGGCAGACATCCGTTCAGCAGTTCATACAGATATATGAGTACTTCAATTCACTGCACACAGGCAGTTACGATGTTTGCAACGCACGAGTGACTCAAAGGAAATAACTGTTTTAATTGATGGTTCTAGTGCTGAGTAAGTACGATCCTCCGGCGTCACGAAAAAACAGGGTGCCGTACATAACTGTGTGAAGCCTCACATATTGTTGAAAACTTCGCGAAGGATGTTAGATGCACGAACCTGTTCCCACCACTCTGCGATATCATTACTGACAAAATTCTTTATTGTGCTCTGTGCGGAATATTTTGATCGAAAGTGTTCCGGTGACGGTTATCATTACGTTTTAGATTAAAACTCATTAAGGATCAGGAGGTGCGTTCGGTTGAAGGGGGCGGTTCAACCTTGGGGAAAAAGTAAGAATTGTGTCTGGTTGTGATGTGAACCAGATGACAGAGGCGATTACAGGGGAGAAAATTGAGGAGAATATGGTTGGTCAGCGATGCTGTGTGTTAGCTGAGGGCGTCCGTTCCTGAGCATCCTTTGTGGGCCAGGGTAACATCTGTGGTCTTCCGGAACGAAGGGACCGTCAAGGTTCTAAAAGGGCTTTTGGTAAAGTTCGCGATGAGCTCCATATACACTGTTGCTCAGCTGCGAACCATTTAGTTATATGTCCCATCCACCCAGGAGGTCTCGCCTGAGACAGCGAGAAATAGGGTTTACGTGCGGCCTTCAACGTTGTGAGTTAGCATGTTTCAGGTTAGAAAGGCGTTCAGAGGTGTGCTTCCAATACAGCTGTGCACAACTTCATTCTGGCACTCATTCTATCTTCATTTAAAGGCTAGAGACGCAATTATACTTCACCATATGCAAGATTCCTTTTCTGGCGTGCGTGCTGGATCAGTCAATGCTGCAAGAGAGATTAGGTTTGTCACTTCCTCTGGAAAATATGTGCCCAGAGAAGCGAACTTTCGCCGTAGCTTTGCAAGCTAACTTCTCAAAGACGATTTTTATTCACGTTATCTCTGAACTTCAAACGTGTGTTATACCGAACGGCACCTCTCAAATGGTTTATGCTGCGTGTTTGACATCCGACCCACAGCACACAAAACGGTATACACGGAACGAACAGACAAGAAGGGTCAGGTAGCATCTAGTACGTGGAATTTCCTCAGAAAATAACACTGGTCACTTATATGGGTGAAAGTCCTTGATGGCCAGTTTGCCTTTTGGAGGAATGAAACTTTTTCTCTCGACCGCCAGCGGGCGAATTTGACGAATCTCGGCTATGAGACTGAAGTTGAGCGCCGCTTGGCAGCTACGGCCCATCTGAATCACTGCATCAAGTAAGAAGTGACGGTTCTTCCCTAGTTAACGAAACTAGAAGGAATTGAGAGCTGCTTACAATTTTAGAAAGTCTTCTACTTCTTGCTGACCCAATTTTGGGTGGTGCGTAATAAGGGTTCCGACCTAAAATTTGATCCCAATCTCAAAACGACTGAAATCAGGCTGCTGCAACGACAGGGGACATGAATCTGTTCATGGAAAGGTGAACGACTGAATGGAGGCGATGAAATTAAACGGCAGTGTGGGTGACCTGGTTAAAGTACCACGACCGGACCGTCTTCGAGCGAAACGCAGACAATTAACGGCCATCGAATCTAGAACGATATTCCATCGAAAACTCTACGATGCTTTCTGGTAAGTAATACAGTTTATGGCACAGTCGGCTACACACTCCAATTCTGACAGTCTGAATCAATAGTGAAGGCGTGCTGTGAATACAAAAACCGACCACTTACAGTTGGATAAACATTACAAAATGTGCATGCAAAGTTACCTAACAATTCCTTTCGGTAATTCGAACAGAAGTTTCACCCCTAGTGAAGCACGCCAAATAAAACTGAGTAACTCAAGCAGTGACCTCCAACTCAGTAAAACAACACGCACGCTTGAGTAAGTGCGGTTAGGTTGCAGAATGAGCAGTGATTTATACAAAAAAGAGTAAAATAGAAAATCTGGGCAGTACCAGAACAGGAGAGGAGTTTTCAAGCGATTTGGGTCACCTGTGCACCCTGGGAAGCCACAGACCTGCCCAATCTAGGGGGTGCACTTCTGCTACAAAAACGGTGCGGATACATGCTTTCCTAACGTGTCAGAAGGACTGAGTCGATCGATTTTCTCTCCACCTTAGCCGCCAACCCTATTGAAATTCAGATGACAGATTTGGGAGGTTAAAACTTCTTTATGTATCTTGCAGATATGCTCCGAGCTTCAGTTTGTGGCCGCCTAGGTTGGTAACTACTACGAATTCAGGTGATAGTTTACTTAAGTACGGCACCACCCAGAGAACAAACGGAGTATTTCCGGAAAGTACTAAAAGTTTCAACACAGTGAACAGATGCTGCTTTCTCTACATGATGCATGGTTCTGCTTAAGAAGAGCGGAATAGTGAGGATTTTTAACGGGTGTGTTGAAAACACATCGTTAGTGGCGATTGCTGCAGCCAACGTTTCAATCGCCTCGTACGACTTCTTTCCCGGTGTGCTACGGCCGATGCCTGTTAACAAAGCAACTGAGACACCATGAGGTTTGGCTTGAGTATGCCGGATTATGCTGCGTCCGAACGGACTGATCGACCTATTTTCCCATTAAACGGAGTGAGACCGATGTGAATAAGGATGATCCGTTCCTGGTGTTATTTTTAATCCATGCCACATTGCAGACGTGATCCCTACCATTGAGGCTAATGTATACTTGCTGGCCGTAATTGGTGGGAGCTTCAGCGCATCGTTTGTGCATGCGGGGACAGGCCCATATAAGTTAGTTAAGCTCGATCGACCCGTAGGGTGTGACTTTTGACAGTACGTACAGTATGATGGTCGAATTTTGTCCATCTCCTAACGTTAATTTACGTCTTTCGGGGGGAAATGCGTGTGCCATTGTTCAGCGGCGCACATAGTTAATTACTTGCTTATCCTCCCTATGTACCTGGCACTGTCACCTTTGCATTTGATCTCGTGTCCGCCCTCTGTATGCTTTCGGCCACGTACTGGATGAAGTACACTGGTTGCGTCACCAACCGTTCTAAGATGTTATGTAACACGAATATGGTCCAGGTGACACATTCAGAAGAAACGAGAAGAACGTTTCAGGTGTGCGTTTTTACTACGGTATTTTCGAAGTGAAATGTGAACAGCTAGACCCCGTTTTTTTCTCTTTAGTCAACACGCGCCCGACTGTTTTCAATAAAGTCTTTTGGTTATTGGATGTTGACTAACAGTCCCTTAAAGTTGAGCATTACAACCAGAATTTAACGCGGTTTTTCTCACAATATATACTGAAAACACGCTAAGCATGAGACCCAAGCATTTCGATTGCATTCTCACAGGAACCGAGGATGTTTGCAGCCAGTGAGGAACACCTTCTATCCTACCGGCCTAGATTCTGAGTGGCTAAGTTTCTGTCTTTTTGGCTTTGCAGTTTAACCTTCCACATGGAAATGATCCGGCGCTCATGCGTGGGTGTTGGGAAGAGGCTTGTTTATTCACTGTCAGAATAGGACAAACTAGAGTGTTGTGAGTGGTCACAAAACTTCCTAGGTTGTGAGAACCAGCTTTGCGCGTTGGAACGAGGAACGTTTCTTGCAATGACGTCATTGTCTATGCGGAGATTTAGCCCAGAGGCGACAAGTTATCTCCTTTCCCTTTTGCTCAGATAGTGATCCTAACACTGCTTAAGATGATATTATTGTCGTGTTGTAATTTTAGTACACGATATTTGAACAAATATTAGTGTTTGCTAGTCCCGGAGCAAGCGTTAGGCCTGCAAAACTCCGATTTCAGCCTGGACTTATCTGTATAATTAAGAACCACTACCGGGAGCTTCGTGTCGCTCAACAGAAGTATTACACTTGTGGCTAGAATGAAAGAAATCGTGTTACATCTAGTATAAATAGTAGCGGTCGTGTGGTCTACTCGCGGACCTCGGCAAGAACGTTTAGACCAAGAAGAAGCCACCGTCAACAAGTACAGAAGTGATACGTTCATGGAGGTTCCCATCCAAGCAACTTATTCGATGCCCTCCACTCTCAAGCGGCTGAACACTGTGAACTCCAGTGTCCCACCTTATCGAAAGATTTCCGGAAATCTGAAAAGAACTTACCCATCCGGTAGTTTGCATCCACTGCCTCCGTCTAGTGCTTAGGAGCGAGCACTGGGTTCATTAACCCATCGAGAGCTTACCAGAAACCACACTGCTGATTATCTACCGGTTAACGGAGGCTCAAGGCTAGGAAAATGGTTGAGTATATGTAAATCAGAGACTCTGAATCCCAGAATGATGCCTATTGAACCTGCAGACCCCTGCCACTGGTTGAGTTCTCGTGTGACACGGGAAACATCTGTGCGCAGTCACCGCGGGCATGGCGCACACTCACTTGGTGACACTGTTAACCAAAAAAGACACGAAAAATATCTCTCCTAAGGTGACTAATTTGGAAGAATTCGGTTGACTCTTGCTCATATAGGACGCAGGTTGAAAGGTCGCCAGCAGGCTAACCAGCAGGAGATAGTGTACTAATGACTGAAGATGGGAATATAATAAAAATGTCATCACGCTCATATAGTGAAGTCCCTAAAAACCGCCTCATCACTTCAGAAGCAAATACCTCGATGCCCAACGTGCCCGCAAGGTTTAGAAGGAGAACAGCATCCAGTTCAAAAACTGCAGCAGGCGGTAGGAAGATAGGTCAGCCGTGGTTTTATTTTTGTTTTGATGTGGAGTCAATGGCATGAAGATAGGGAAGCATAATTGTGAAGTACACGGTTACCTTCAGTGCAGGAAGTATTTTGCACAAGCTTACAGCAGTTAAAAAGGGAATAGGTGGGTTCTCTGTTCAAGACCGGAAGTTGATATTGCCAATGTATACTTACTGGGGTCCTTTGCAAGGAAAAAGGGCACTCGCTAAGATGAGATATCCGCAGACACTTCCTGGGGAATAATATTTTATCGTTCATGCGGCAGAGTTTCCCTTCTAAGCAGTCATGCATAAAAATATACTAATCTCCTCAGATAGACTGCAGGGGGGCTAAAAAGAATAACATCATTTTTTATACCATTTTCATCGACTTCAATGAAGCATTTTACAGTGTCCCAAACCGTCTTGTTAGACACAAACTAAAACCTTACGACATGAAGGGGAAGACATCTCGTGTTTAGAGTTAACACTTGTTCGGACCCTTCAGCCCTCCCGCTGGTCTCTGCGGACATCTTTATAAGAGTCAACGCTGGCTATTTTTTTACACAAGTCAGCGACACTGAGAACGTTACTCCCAATAGTTCCCTTCTCTGGGCTGACGACCCAAAAATCTGGAGTGCTGCTGGTTTCAATACACTACAAATAGATCTTGGTGCGACTGAGCGGTGATCAGACGATTGCGGTCTCCCCTAAACGAAGGTAGTTATGCCCTACACCACTCTGTGAAAAGTTGGGTAATATCCATATGATTCACAGCGTACTCAACACGATAGACATCAAGGAAATCGATAGGAAGCTAGGTCTAATCATTTGGATACCACCTAGCTTGTCTTAAGTGTATCATCAAAAGATGGTCGCTAAACCGTGTTTGAAACGCTGGATGTGATAAATTGGATCATTTTCCACCCGGACAAAGAACTTTACAGCCGCTCTGCGGGATTCGCATGAGACCGCTTTTTGAGTACACCAGTCAAGTTGGGCATATTAGCAGAAACAGGAGCACAGTACATGTCGAACGTTGCCAGCATGCGGGTACCAGCTCGACCACTGACCAACGGTGAGCAAGACATGGGTCGCGACTTGGAACGTTTGAATTGCAAACAATGACACTTCGACGCGCTGGTGGTGACCAAACACCTATCCGCTTTTCATACAGCGTAGGACTTGTCGACCAGTTCACCATCATGGCGGCACGAAATTCACTTCTATGTATAAATGTACTTGAATATACAAATACAGGAAAAATAAATTAAACCTGGCGTACATGAAAGTTGCAATAAATAACGGATAGCGGTAAAAATAATTTATGGAAAGTGTTAAACAATATCCTTGGTTCGTAAACCCAAAATATCTCCCAGCCTCATGTTAACGCGAACTGGAAGTCACAATAAAAAACAGCGGATCTGCAAAGAAAATTCATTTACTGATTTGCTCATCGTCCACAAGCCAGCTTCAACGCAATAATGTAGCCTGCGCTAGTAAGGATGGCACATATTCACTATGCAGCTACGAGTAAAGGTGGGATACTCACACCAGCACACTAACGTTGACGTTGGTGGTTTGCAGTAAATTTACATCCAAAAGGTAATTTGAACAGACACAGTGGTACTAGTGAGATAACTATCATGTCACAAAGAGTATAGAATGCTGAGAACTTTGAAGACGAACTCACCGAAGATTTCACAAGCCTCATTCTTTCATCTTACTTAGACAGCCCTTGTCTTTTTATGGAGTTGCGAAACACTAGATTGACCTTCTTTCGAGAGTCGATGTCCGCTCTGATACGAACCCCTTCAAAACATTGTTAGCTTCCCGTTCATCTATTCCTTTTATCAATTGGCAACACTACTCTGTTCACGGTACTTGCTGTAATGTTCAAAAATGGTGCTGTACCCTGTTTCCTATGTTGTTTTCCAGATTGGCGGACGCTCGTTGGATGTTGAAAAAGATAAACCGACTGGAACCGGTTGATTTGAGTCTTCAAACTTGGGACCTTGCAATAACGTGTGAAACTTCAGTGCACACTTGCATCAACTCAACGATTTCCAAGGTTTATGCAGCGAATACCAGACGCACAATTAGAAGCCAAATAACTGAGGGAGACCAAACGTATAGTATACAGTAATTAAAGCAGGTCTAAACCAACGCTACACTACATCGACATGCCGAGGTGCATAGGAAAGTTTAGGATCCAACCGTCGGGAGCACGAGCAAGCCGGGTGTGTCGACGGTGCTACTGGAGCGTGCTAACCGATAAATGTCCAGATAAACAAGCGCGATCGTGTACAGCAGACGGATGGTAGGCACAATATGAACTGAGATTTTAGGAAGATTTTTGCATATCGCACAGAAGATAAAACGAGGTTTTCTATAGGTCACTACAAGATCGATGGAATCGCTGAAATCAAGCTTCGACCTCGGACCTTTCTAAGGCAGCAGTTCTTTTCGTACAAGGTTATCAACCACCGGAACAGCCTTCATTGTGAAGTCTCCAGAAGCACTTGTAGAAATCGTTCCAAAACTTTAATTCGGAGTGATCTAAAATTTCATTACGCGAGTAATCTTACTCTGATCTCGGTATGCACTGTAATCTCCAAGACGGATGCCCCTGCCGCGAATCAGTGTATCAATCGCCGAAATCGCTAAAATCAAGGTCGCCGGGGAAATCAAAATTCCGTGTTGGGAGTACTTGGTGTTGTGCGTTTTAGTTTTGATATGGGGGTGACTGCCTTTGAGGTGATCGCTTTTTCCCATGTCCCACAGAGTGTAACACTGCCTGTTCTTTTCATAAATACGATTTTCTGTAACGTGGATCTAAGTCGCATAGCTTATAGCTAGATTCATTGGGTTTTGAATGAGCTTACTGGAAGACCGTTTGTAGTGCTATGAACGGTAGAAGTTAATTACTACTTTACCATTTGCCGAATTTTTGGCAAGCTCTTATAAACTTCTAATGACCAGGATCTTTTGTGGGATGATGGAAAAAGTACTTTTTAGCCGTGCAGAAGAATATGATCATGTAACTAGAAGATGATGTGCTATAATGGAGTAATTCGTAGCAGTTAAATAGTGTAATCGCCCCAATGGTGTTTTAATTAATACACACGCTGATCCGAATAGCCCTTTCCGATTTGTAGTGTCCGCTCGTAAAGCGACAGCAGGGATTCCTTATGACTTAGACCCATCAAGACCTGCTGGCCTTCATACTGAAGCCGCTGATGTCATCGCCGATTTTTACGACAGTATTTTTGTGCAATCGCCTGCAATTTTTCAGGTTCGTCTCGACTTTGGAATTGATGGCACCATCACTGGGGACAATTTCTTAACGGTGATGTTAGCTAAATTCAGGTGCCTTCGGAATATCTCTCCAGCCCCCGACAGTATACTGCCCATGGCTTTGCGTGGAGCTGCTGAACAAACCTCTAACCCGCCTACCTTACTGCCTGCGGGATGTCCCCCAGGGAACAGCATCTAGCAACTGGAAACTGGCGAACATCACACTCGTTTTCAAGGGTGTTAGACATAATGGTCCCAATCCTTACACACCAATCGCCATGTTACCAAGCATTTCAAAGATTTTAGAGGCGTTCATGTACGACTCGTTTTTACAAGTACCCCACTTCTCGAAACTCCTCCGGTACACAGCACGGCTTTCTCAAGTGTCGTCCTTGTATCATCAATCTGCTGACAGTCTGACCAGTGGGCCAAAGCAGTTGGTCAAGGCAATGACATCGATGTCGTATACCTCGACTTCGGTAAAGCATTTTGCCACCTGGACCATGCTGTTTTAGTCGGTAATCATTATTTGGTACAAGGCAACCTTCACTGTTTTGAGTCACCTGTTGCCAGTCATATGTACAAGGTGCGCGTAAACGGTGCATTTTCTAACTCCAGGCCTAGTCTCACTGGGTACCTCGAGGTTCACTTCCTGGCCCACTCCTACTTCCGACGTTCATTAATGGTCACCTTCCTTTAATTACCTCCGTTACTATTACTTGCTGACAGCATCAAAATTTTGCGTGCCGTGAACACTAGTGGCGATCTTCTTATTCTGCGGAAGAACCTTAACATTCTTTTCGGTTGATCTCAGGCGAACCGACTGGAGTTTAATCCTGATAAGCATGAAGTTGCGCATATTCACAGCTCTCTGAATGTCACGTATTACTTTGGCGAGTACCCGATTCAGGTAGGTCTTGTCAAGGACCAAACGTTAAAGCAAATGCAAAAAAGGTTAGTACCACCCTAGCAGTACTTCAACGTCTTTTCGGCTAGTTTGATCTTCGTTGTATTCAGCTTCTTTATAACATTTTCCTTCGACTGCGCCTTGAGCACAGAGCTGTGATCTGGCTACCAAAATGACAAATTGCGCTTGGAGTTCATGTAACGTTGTGTCGCCAAGGCAGTTCGTTGTGGAACTCTGAGCCGTGTAAAGAAAGGCTGATATCTCTGAATATGTACTTTTCAGAGTATTGTCGACCTGGAGGTGACTTGGTGTTAACCTTTTTGATACTAACGTCTCCTGTTCATTTGCATCGATTGGTGCTCAGCAAGGGGTAACAGCACAACATTGAGGGGGTCATCCTCTAAAACTGGAGGTCCAACATAGCAGACTAGAATGTGGACACAGTTTTTTTACTGCGTGCTTACGAGGCTTGGATTTTCTCCGTGTGACATTGTTTTTGCAAATTCTGTAGCCATTTTCAGGGTCTACCGTGACCAACATTTATTGTCTTAGTCTGGGTACTGCACCCTTTTCCCTCTTTCAGCACAATTTGTGCGCATCGAGATACGGAATTTTCAAAGCTCTGGTTCCCTAATTACGTCTCCAATTCAGTGATCCACTGATGTTCAACTCGTTGATTTATAAGTGACCTCATGTGTTCCGCTTAATTCACTGTGCTGGTAAGCCGTGACCGTGTGATTGTAGCTAAGATCCTACTCCCTTGCATACTAGTTGACTCACGGGCGCGTGTTTAGGTGTTCACGTTCCTCGGGTCGGTTCAATTTTCATCCGCTACCATGTGCGCATCAGTTTTTCTGGGAGGTAATCATTAGAAAACTGATTTGGCGTTCTCTTCTAGATCACGGCATTATCAAAAGAGTGATAGAATTTCCAAGATATGAGCAAACGTTACTGGTCTCAGTGATGGCCTCGGCTAAAAGGGTCATTTCACCAATGGCTCAAATTTCAACCTAGAGGTGCATTAACAACTACTGATTGCATTCACCGATGTGGATGAATGCTCGTTCCAGTGGGCTAATATAACGAAAAAAAGAACTGCCTAACAAACAGCCGGGGTCACTCGTCTAAGATGCTGATGGAAACAATGCTGATTACCGGTTGGGTTAAATATTGAAGGGCCAACGTAAGGGTTACAGTACTCTACCTCTCGTTAAGCCCCCTCTTAGTGCCGCATAGTAATCGGTCACCATGTTTACCTAAGAAGTTGAGGGCATTCCAAGTTTAAAACTTGGATTCATGGTGTTTCATCTGTGCTCTCGCTGGTGCTTCTACTGACAATACCTTATAGCACAGGCTATTGGGAGGTTGCATATCTGTTTACCTTTGTAAGAGCATTTCCACATCCTTCCAGTCAGAGATTGGTGAACTCCCAGATAGCAGTAATAGAGAACCCAACAAACCATGCAGTAGTTTATATGGATACACGGTCAGGAAAATGTAACTGTGCAAACAGGCAGTACACAGCGTGTGCCAAACAGAACAGAAAAATGATCAATTTCCACGCGTTAGCAACTGTCGTAGGATGAACATGCTTCGCTGAAGGCGTCATGTTATGACTGGACCTTGACGTGGTGTGACGGCTTACGCATCCCGATGACCTTTCGGGCTAAACCGGACGGTGTGGTGACCACACCAACAGAGTTACTCATACCAAGCAGGCCAATAGGTAGAGGTCTGACAAACCACAGTCTCCTGGTCCTCCAGGTTGGGGGTTGGAAGATGGTTGGCATCTCTTCCCGAAAAACGTACCATTTCTGGTACACCGCCACCCACCCGCTGCCTTGCG
>QNGE01000207.1:106333-121110 GCA_008508345.1 Paragonimus westermani
GGGGTTCCATTCAGGACTGTCATTCTCGTTGGAGCACGTACTTGGATTCAGATCATGCGCTGGTACGCTATCGTTTCGTACTCACTTTTTCTGGAAAACGACCCCATCGACAAGAACGAGTGGCGGTTGAGAAGCTGACAATACCGTGGGTAAAGTATAAGTATCAAACCAGCCTAGCAATCTGCCTTAGTAGTTTTCACTCCGAAGATCCTGATTGCTCCTGGACCCAGATCACACAGGGCATTCGTGAAGCAGGTACATTAGCATGCGACACGGGGTACATAGAACAAACAGACATTGGGTCTCGGAGAAATCGCTGGAGTTGTTAGAAGCCAGACGGAACATCCATCTTGGCAGTTCATATAACAAGTGTAAAAGAGATGTCCGTATGAAACTGAAACGTAGTCTAAAGGCTGATCGTGAGGTTTGGTTATTGGGAGAGGTTAGGGGAATGGAGACGGCCTTTGCTTCAGGAAACACTGGCAACTGTTTAAGCTTATCAGTGCTACTGGTTCCCGGCGACCGTCTGTCAGTGAAGCTATCAGCAAGACAGATGACACACTCATCTATAATAAGTCCAGAAGGTTAGAGCGGTGGGTGGAACACTTTGAGGGTCAGTTCAACTGGCCTTCTGCTTCTATCGCGTTGTCGCCACAAACTTGTAACGTATTGCCTTGGTCGATAGACTTGGAACCACCCACTGAGACTGAGGTCCGCAATTGCATTGCGGCTGTCAAGCGTAATAAGGCTGCTGGTCCAGATGACCTCGTGCCAGCACTTTTCAAAACAAGGGGAGAGGCGTTAGTCGAGGCTTTGACTGATTTGTTTCAACTTGTATGGACGACGGAAACTATCCCCTTGAGTTAGGGTCACTCGATAATGGTTCTTATATTCAAGAGTGGAATCAGGGACTCTTGCGAAAACCAGTCATTTCTAAGGTTCTAGCATCCATTACACTTCGTCGACTGACTGCAGCTCGGGAGGTGAACATTAGGGAAGAACAGGCAGGGTTTCGTCCTGGGCGGGGATGTATAGACCACATTTTCACTCTTCGTCAACTTCTGGAGCAGCGTCATGTATATCGCCGGGCAGCAATTGTATTTCTCGATTATAAAGGTGCGTTCCGTTCAGTGGATTGATCTTCACTTTTAGAGTCGCTCAAACATAGAGGTGTGCGGACTAGGTACGTAAACATTGTCGGCAGTTTATTCCGATACTTCGGCTCAGGTTAGGGTTTACGGTGAACTTTCTGACAGTTTCAGCACCACGAGCGGCGTACGTCAAGGCTATCCACTTTCGTCGTAGACGAACTAATGGAGGATTGTCTCCGGCACTCACGGCGTGGACCTCCTACTCGGTGAAAGACTGACTGATCTTGATTATGCTGACGACAAGGTGTTGCTGTTTGACAACTTTCGAGCAACACAAGCAATGCTAGACGCTATTTCGCGTTCTGCCAAATACTTCGGAATGCGCTGCATCAGCGGCGGCGGTAGAGGTGTGGGGAATGAAATAGATGCGCGCATTTCTAATGCTTGTACGGTATTCACTAATCTGGGGCATCTCTGGCGACAGATAGGTATTTCTGTGAAGCTTAACGGTCGTGTATATAAGACAACGGTTAGGGTCGTATTACATTACGGCAGTGAAACTTGGCTGCTCAGGGTAGAAGACGTGAACCGTATTCAAGTGTTTGATCATCGATTTTCGCGTTCAGTCGTTCGTATCGGGTGGCACCAGCGTGTAAGTAACGAAGAGGTTAGGAAGCGGGTGTTTGGTAGTGATTGCCAAGCGAGTTCCATTGTTAAATCTCTACGTTTGCACAGGCTTAGATGGTTAGGTCATGTATTAAGGATGCCAGCTAGTCGTCTTCCACACCGAGCACTGTTCGCTGACACCGACCGCTGTGACCGACTGGTGTAAGGTGCGAGGTGGATAGATGATGACCTGGCGTAGGGAAATGAAGTTGTTCACCAAGTGGTTGGCCACTGTAGATCGAGTTCGTCTACCGGGCTGGGGTCCTCGCGACTCACAGAGTCGGTGGCTGGAGGCTGTAGGTGAGATGGTGGCTAATCGAGCTCAGTGACTTAATGTTGTCGTTGTTTGTCCGAGTTGTCTGTGAAGTGAGTGCATTCACTGACGCGGGGCAGCGAAGGCCGTGGGGAAGCTGTTTTGCTGATGACGCCTTACTCTCATTTACAACTCGGTTGTTTGTTTACAAGGCGTAGGCACCTTGATGTTGAATGTTCGAATACAGACGTGATTATTTCCGTCCACTCCTTTTTCCTTTTCTCTTCCTGTATGGAGTTTGATTTTCCTCATAGTTGTGTGGCAGTTAAGCATTAGTGTGAACCGCTGGTGTATTTCTATCTATCATGATGATGATGATGATGGCGTCAAATTGGTAGGTAAAATTTGAAGGTAGACGAGCCGTTCTGTTAGGCTCTCACAGAAGTCTACTTGGAAATAAAGAAGCCTTTGTCGTATGATGTAGGCATTTAAAAACGTTGTTACAACCCATTAGTGATTCGTTATTGCGCAGTCCTCAGAGTGCTGATAGAGACAGAGTGATAACCGAGGGAGTAGCTGGTGGAGGATGTTGCGGACTAATATTACGTTGTCGGAGATCCGTCATCTTGGTTGTTTATTCTTCGGAGCACATCTATCACTGCTCAATGAATGGTGACGTATTGGAACTGTGCAAAAAATCTAATTCACTTTATCAGCAATCATTCCACCCTCCATTTGTCGCATGAAGCTTGATGTTTTCCCAATTTAGTTTTTTGGTCCAGCCTCGTGCGCAAAAATACCTCGGAGACATGAACGTGTTAACGCACTGAAAAGGTTCCATGCGTGTAGTGGGACGAATATAACAATTATTACGAGCTCTCCAAATTTTAAAGGTGCGGAGGTATTTTGGAAACCCTGCAGGTTTTCATGGGCGTCTACCCTAGCGGATAATGCTGTGGATGCAAAGATGTAGGGTTAACGACTCTCTTCTTATATAGTGTTTGCTTCTTCTTCATGGTCGTGTGGCAGTTAAGCATTAGTGTGAACCACTGATGTATTGCTGTCTATGATGATGATGACAACGAATGCAGTGGGTTTGTTAGATTCTGTATGAAACTTTGAAGCTGAAGGTCCCAGCCGGGCATCGGCGGACTTTCGTATGTAAACACTGGTTTTACTCTGTACTGTGTAAATTGAAACAACCTCATTTTCCTCACCATATTTGGTTGCAGAGGTTCTCTTGATTCGCCGCATTACGCCGAACTGACACGCATTCGGTGGTTGCAGAGGATTACACAAGCTGTCTGCGCTTGTGAAGATGTCGGAACAGGATAAGTTACTCCTGCAAGTGCATGATTGTTGACTGCTCCCGCGACTTCACTAGATGTATTTGTCGCAGGTGATACACCAGGCGTGCTACATACTTACTGGTTCGGGATACGTATTAAGAGTCGTTTTCAGTTGGTGATGAAACCACTGAGCCATGCCGTTGAATTCTGTGTGAGAGGCCGTAGTGCATATGTTCTTGTTTCCGACCGTTTTCAGGAGGTCCTCAAATGATTCTCTGAAATGAGATCCACGGTTTGTGGTATTCATCGCGGAGCAACCACATCGGGCAATCATCGTTTTAAAACAGTACGAACCACCGATTCTGGAAGCATAGTCCAAAAGTAGACTTGCTCACGGCCACCTACGGAGGCAGTGGACGCATGACAAAAGGATACAGCTGTTAAGAGATGGTAAAGGTCCAACAGGATTGTTGCGCACACGGTTAGACGTAGGAAGAACGCCGCCGGGACTTGATATGTCGATGGACCTTGGGACACTGACATTCTAAGTCGTTGTGGTTCAGCTGAGACCATATAAAACGTTTAGTGATAATCTTCGCCGGAGGTGCGACCTATTATGCAATAAGTTGAACAATGCGTGACGGAGCGGTACTGTCATTCCCGGCCTTGCGAAACATCGTGCAATAATGGAGGCTGTATTTTTGAGAGGGTCACTTGTTTGCACGGTAGCTGTGGTGGTTAATCCAAAACAGTGGCAATGGAATCGCTTACTTGATGTGTGCGAGAGGGCGCGTTTGTAACAGGGTTGAGGACCGGGTTGTGAATTGGGGTTTATAGTTCAGACGCTTGATTCTTCTGGAAGAATACGTCGGGTGAAGAGTTCAAAGAATACACCAATGGCGTATGGTCGGTGTAGACCGTGACTTAATCATCGAATAGCATTACATCAGCGGTTCACACTGATTCTCAACTGCCATACAGTCATGAGGAGAAGAAAATGCCACAGCTGGTAAAAGGCGAGAGAAGACCACTTTGTTAAAATTAGCTGTCTCTAATCAAAAGTTCGACATCAAGGGGTAGACGCCTTGCAAACAACTGAGCGAGCTATAAGTGGAATTGAGGCGTCATCAACAAGACAGCTTCCCTATCGCTTCGACTGTATGATACCACTAAATGCATTTACTTCATGGGCGATTCAACTAAACAACCCCAAAGCTCACGTCGCGGAGCCCGATAAGCCGGTGTCTCACTTAAACTCTCCATTCAGAGACTTTGTCTAACCGCTTGATAAATGGCTTCATTCCTTTATTCCAGGTTACCTATCAACCTCGTGCCTGTTGTCAGTTGGGGCAGAATTGGCGAAACATACTCGGTGTGGCGGGCGATAAACTGGCATCCCTGGTACATAGCCTTAATATCTAAGTTTGTGTATACCTGGAGATTGAACAGAAAAACTGGTTTGATGCTCGTTATCGACCGTCTTGTCCTTAACTTTGTTACATCCTATTCGTTGGCGCCATCCAATGCAGTAGATTAAATGCAGAACTCCGTGAAAAAAACATCTGAAAACGCTTCAATTTCTCTACTCCAAGTGGCGTAGCACTTATACACGCTACCCCTAAGTTTCAGTGGTTTGCTTCTCTCTCTAGGGATGACAGAGATTAACGAATGCTACCCTATCCCACTGGCCCAGGGAGTCCGTCTGGCAAAGGAAGTGTCAGCGACTGCACTGTCAGGTTGCACTCCCATCCGTATTAATCCCAAAAGGTTGGCCTGGCAGACAGAGCAATGAGGACCAATGCAACTGGCGTCTCTTCTGTTATGTTCCCACCACATGCCTTCATTGTGGTATCCTGATCAGCATAAAAACACCTACCAAAACTGAGGCCCGCTATTGCATTTTAATTCCCAGACGCAATAAGATGACTGATACAGGTGACGTTATGCTGGCACCATCCAACAAAGCTTAGGGGGCTTTAGTGAAGACCTCGACTTTATTGTTTAAGTTTGTGTAGATGACAGAGAACATCCGTGTATGCTGTCACTTGGTAACAGTGCCTAGATAAACGGATGAGCTAGCTCAACGCCACCAGGCGCGTCCCTGAGCTGCGGATTTAGGAACGGTCCTGCACTCGGAGGTTAAATGTGAAATGGGTCTGGTTCTGTCGGCGAGTAAACAATCACGGAGAGTGATCGGTAATGATACCAGGAAGTGGTGGATTCACGGTTGACAGCCGGATCTGTCATAAAATGTCAGGTGGGCTCTTCGACGGTACTGCGACATGGCATGTTACTTTGTCACAAAAGATTTTCAGGTGCCTTAACGGGACCACATGGCCTTCCGACCAAAATGCCGTCTGTCTGGTCTGCTGTCCGTATGGTGTACAGACATCTCCACTGTCTGGTAACCATGGACAACTCCCGAGGTAGGCGCTCGAGTCACCTCGGTAATCACAGTCTCCAACGGGTACGCAAGATGTGCCGGGCATATTGAACTGCTGGACTCCATTCTCAGGGCGTATGAACCAATTTGGTCAGCGGACTCTGGTAACAGAAGTCGTGTCTCAATGGCTCTCTCGGTCTTGGGCTCCCTGGCTGGACAGATCTACTGCATCAGATCTTCTTTCTTTGGTGAACCCTCGAACTGCTGCACTGCTTCTGCTGCAACTTCCTGTAAGGTGTATTGAGTGTCTTGGATAGACGAACTCCACCTGAAGGGCGTCTGAACCAACCCACTACTGATCACCTGACTCTAATAGACTGAGAACTGCGTGCTGCACCCCATTGCCTGGTGGGTTTGGCTTCTTTCGAGCCAAAACCTCCGGGTTTGGCGCCACAACCCAACGTTCTACCTTAAGCTGAGCGACGGAGAGGCATTCTGCTATCACAACTATGTGATTGAACCTATGTTAATTATGAATTATATTGTCATCCTATAACAATTCTTTGATGGTGGTGTTGACCTCCGGCTTTGCTTCCATGTTAAATTTTACCACCAGCTAGTTTGCCGTTTCTGTCTCTTTTGTCAATCAACTCTTTAGTTGGTATTCTTCCAATTCCGTTTTCAGACACACCAGGGACTTACCTCATTTACCGCTGGCGGCGGGAATCAGCCAGAATGGTAGTGATAAGGCCCTTTGTTTGAAGGACATAAGCTCCTAATTATCTTTTGGAAACCCCATTTACGCTCGCCACCTTTAATGTTCAATCACTTACGCAAGTAGATCAGCGGACAGCTCTTGCACGTACCTGATATTTCTTTGCCTTGCTGAAACACAGCTTTAGGATTTTGGCTCAGTTTTTTTATACCTCCAATCTCCGTCAACTTTGCAAGTACAATGTGCGCTTGTTTGGAGACCTTGCGACTTAAGCCATTGGCCAGGCGGATGTTGGAATTACCCTAATCATATACACAGAGGTGTTGCCTGGCTGGATTCCCGTCAGCAACCTCCTTTCGACCGTGAGACCCAAAGCTACGGTTGGAGAATCGAGATGAGCCCATCACAAACTATATCTGTTTGTTGTTGCGTTATATGTCTCTACAGATTGCAGTCCGGATGCCCCTAATCCACACAGCGCGCGACGTACGGGTATCTCAGTACTGACTGGAGACTTGAACACGCAAGTAAGCAGGCTAGGCACCGACGAGCACGACCTAGATGACCCTTACGCTTACGACATTCGTCTAACAAACAACCCTGGGTCCTTATTCAATCACCGGAAATTTTCTACGCTTAGTGGAATGTTCCATCCAGCGATAAGTATAACTAGGTCCGCAAGGCTACTCGTATGGAGCTTCGGAAGAAACTATGAGAGGATCGTTAGGCCTGGTGGACACAACGGGCTATCGTTGCTTCCGAGAATTCTCGGAAACTTTTCCATCTCTTCCAAGAAACTGGTAGCAGGAAGTCAGATGTCAGCGAGGTAATCTGTGAAGCCTGTAGCGAACTTATTGGTAACCTGCAACGACGCTTAGAACGCTGGGCTGAGCACTTCCAACAACAGATCAACTGTCCACCCGCACCACTGATTGCATCTTCGGATTCTGCGTGTGCTTATTAGCCTGTTGACGTTTATCCGCCTTCTGAAACAAAAGTTTTACTTGGGATCATATTTCTGAAACATCACAAGGCACCCAGCCCAGGCGAACTCCCACCTGCTCTTTTTATAGATGAAGATCTAGCCCTTGTTGAGAAGCTCGTGGCTCTGCTCCAAATACTCTGGATTAATGAAATTGTTCGAAATGATTGGGATTTAGCCAACAACGCCCCCATTTCCAAAAAGGACTCACTCCGTGTGCAAACCACAGAGAGATTAGCCCGATTCATATCACGCCGAAGTTGCTTGTAGCCATTGCACTTAGTGGACTAGGCGAAACGCGAGAAGAACATATCACTGGGGAACAAGCTTTGTTCCGCCCCGGCCGTGGCTGCACTGATAACACCTTCACACTTTACTAGATGCTAGAAATTCGCGACTCATATAGAAGGATAATAATTGTCGTCCTGGATATGCTGACAGCGGTGCACTCTGCGATTGTCTATTGAAGAAGGGTGTGTCTGATAAGTATGTGAACATCCTAAAAGCAATTTACTACCAGACCCTGGACAGGGCTCAGCTTATAGCGCCGTATCACCGACCTTTAGCATCTGAGAAGGGGTGCGACATGGTTACCCAACCCCCACCTTCTTATTCGACTTTGCAGTAGACGAGATCCTAGAATCCGTACTGACAGACTGCGAATATGTAGTGCATAATTTCACCCAGGGCACTCGACTTCGAGACACAGAGTATGCAGACGACATCATCTTAATCTGCGAGGGCGCACAGTGAGCTCAGAACATCGCAGACAGATCAGTTCGTACCTATTAGATGCAGGGTGCTGTTGCGAGAATGGAAGGACTCCAAGCCTGCTCTCATCCTTGGCGGTGAACGGCTGCAAGTAGTCGTCATTGCTACCATCATTGGCAGCAATAGGTCAGCGATTATCACTGATGCTCAACTGTTCATCATCATCATAGACAGCAATACATCAGTGGTTCACACTAATGCTTAACTGCCACACAACCATGAAGAAACAGCAAACCCTATATAGAAAGAGAGAAGGAAAAAGAAGGGGACGGGAAGGGACCTAACTACTGAAAATGACTACGTCCCTATTCAAACATTCAGCATCAAGGTGCCTACACCTTGCAAACAACACAACCGAGCTGCAAGTGAGAGTAAGGCGTCATCAGCGAGACAGCTTCCTTACGGCTTTCACTGCCCCGCGTCATTAAATGCACTCACTTCACAGACAGCTCGGACAAACAACGACAACATTCACGCCACTGAGCTCGATTAGCCGCCATCTCACCTAGTGTCTCCAACCACCGACTCTGTGAGTCGCGAGGACCCCAGCCCGGGAGACGAACACGACCCACAGTGGCCAACCCCTTCGTGAACGACTTCATTTCCCTACGCCAGGTCATTGTCTGTCCACCTCGCACCTTACACCAGCCGGTCGCAGTGTCAGTGAACAGTGTTCGGTGTGGAAAACGACTAGCTGGCATACTTAATACATGACCTAACCATCTAAGCCTGTGCAAACGTAGGGATTGAACAAAAGAACTCGCTTGGCAATCACTACCAAACACCCGCTTCCTAACCTTCTCGTTACTTACGCCCTGGTGCCACCCGATACGAGCGATTGAACGCAGACATCGGTGGTCGAATATTTGGAGACGGTTCACGTCTTCTACTCCGAGCGGCCAGGTTTCGCTGCCGTAGAGTAATACGGCCCTCACCGTTGTCTTATATACACGACCTTCTAGCTTCAGAGAAATACCCCTGAGTCGCCAGAGATGCCTCAAATTAGCTAATACCGCCCTTGCTCAACTGTTACACAACCATAAATCGAAAAGCAAACCCTATGCAGAGAAAAGAAGAAAACAGTGGAGCTGACCTAACCATTGAAACTAAGTACGTCTACATTCAGTCATTCGACAACAATGTGCATACACCTGAGAAACAAACGACTGAGCTGCGCGTGAAAGTAAGGCGTCATCAGTCGGACAGCTTCATTATAGTATTCACTACCTCACTCCAGTAAGCGCAACAACTTCACAGACAACTGGGTCGAGCAACGTCAACAGTCATCAAAACGAGTTCGATTGGCCGCCACCCTAAGCAAAATCTCCAACCACCGAACTTGTGAGTCCTAAGGTCCATAGTTCACAAGACGAACCCGACGAACAGTGGCCAACCCCTTCGTGAACGATTTCATTTCTCTATACCGCGTCAACTTCTGTCCGTCTCGCACCTTACGCCAGTCGGCCGCAACATCGACAAACAGCATTCAGTGTGGCAGACGACTAGCTCCCATCCTTGACACACGGTCTAACCGTCCGTCCGTCATCATCACCATCATCATCATGATAGATAGAAATACACCAGTGGTTCACACTAATGCTTAACTGCCACACAACTATGAGGAAAATCAAACTCCATACAGGAAGAGAAAAGGAAAAAGGAGTGGACGGAAATAATCACGTCTGTATTCGAACATTCAACATCAAGGTGCCTACGCCTTGTAAACAAACAACCGAGCTGTAACTGAGAGTAAGGTGTCATCAGCAAAACAGCTTCCCCACGGCCTTCGCTGCCCCGCGTCAGTAAATGCACTCACTTCACAGACAATTCGGCCAAACAACGACAACATTAAGTCACTGAGCTCGATTAGCCACCATCTCACCTACAGCCTCCAGCCACCGACTCTGTGAGTCGCGAGGACCCCAACCTGGTAGACGAACTCGATCTACAGTGGCCAACCACTTGGTGAACAACTTCATTTCCCTACGCCAGGTCATCATCTATCCACCTCGCACCTTACACCAGTCGGTCACAGCGGTCGGTGTCAGCGAACAGTGCTCGGTGTGGAAGACGACTAGCTGGCATCCTTAATACATGACCTAACCATCTAAGCCTGTGCAAACGTAGAGATTTAACAATGGAACTCGCTTGGCAATCACTACCAAACACCCGCTTCCTAACCTCTTCGTTACTTACACGCTGGTGCCACCTGATACGGGCGATTGAACACAGACATCTTTGATCATATTTTTGACGTCTGTTCACATCTCTTACCCTGAGGGGCCATCCGAGTCTACACGTATGCGCGATCCTGAAGCTTTCGAGAGATGTGTACTTGTAGTCAGAGATGTTCCTGAATCGCAAATATCATCCCAGCCCCAGAAACGCCACCTTTTGTTTCCATCACCATACCTCTACCGCCACCGCCACACAGCCACGACGAAAAGAAAAGGAATCTTGTGCAGAAAGAGAGACGATTAAAGGAGGGAACACCAAGGGGCCTGATCACTAATAGTAGCTACGTCTGTTTTCAAACATTCGGGATGCCTACTTCTTGCAAACATGCAAACGAGCTGCAAATGATTGCAAGATGTCGTCGGAAAGACGGCTTTCTTGCGACTCTCACTGCCCCGCGTATTTAGACGCGCTTACTTCACAGACAACCCTGCCAAATAACGACAGCATTCACGCAACTGAGCTCGATTAGGAGCCATCTCATCTAACTTCGCCAGCCACTGATTTTGTGGGTCGCAAGATCCCCAGCCCGCGATACGAACCCAATCTACAGCGACCAACCCTTTCGTGAACGATTTCATATCTCTACGCCAGGTCATCATCTGTCCACCTCGCACCTTGCGCTATTCGACCGCAGCGTTGGCAAAGAGTACTCGGTGTGACAGTCTACTAGTTGGCATCCTCATTACTTGACAAAACCACCTAAGCGTGTACTGATGTGAGGAATGAACAAAATAACTCGTTTGATAATCAACGTCAAACACCCGCTTCTTAATTTCTTCGTTACTTACTAACCGGGGTTACCCGGTATGAGCGATTGAATGCTGATGTCGCTGGTCAATTACGTGAAGGCGGTTCACGTCTCCCACCCTGAACGGCCAAGTTTCGCTACGGCAAATTAATACAGCACTCACATTTGCCTTATGTACGCGATCTGTAAGCATCAGAGAGATATCGCTCTTTTCTGATAGTTGGGAACAATGGTGTTGTTGTTCGTAGCTCGGGTTGATGGTTTTGGTATTATACGCTGAAGCGCTCACGCACTGTTGATGTCACCTTGCTTGGTGATAAAACGTTTGCAACCTAAATACGTTTGCAACCTAAATGCTAAGCTCGACGAACATATCAATACCAAAATATATCGCTCTCTCGCTATAGATGTCTCAGATTAGTGGACACCGCCTTAACCCTAGAGGTGCGCACTTCTGTTTCATATCCCATGCATTCACTCGCTGATACAGCTTCCCAGGTACACACACCAGTCAACAACCTCCATGACTTCATTGTCTTACAATAATTCTACGTAATTACAGCGATATCGCAGAAGCTAGGTGCATTTTAAGGCTGCAATGCTTATTCCGAAGCATTTAGCAGAACGCAAAACAGCTTCTGGCATCGTTTGTGCTGCACGAAAGTTGTTAAGCAGTAACACATCGATGTCACTGTAATTAAGACCAGTCAGTCTTTCAGCAGGTGGAAGACACAATTAGGCTTCATGTGAATGCCACAGACAGTCCTTCAATATTCAGTCCATAACAATTAACTGGAAATGGTGTAAGTGGGCTGTCTTGACGCACGCCGCTTCTGGTGCTGAAGTCCTCAAACAGTTCATCGTAAATCCTGACCTGAGCTGAAGTGTGGGAATAAAGCGCCGACTGTATGTCCACCTAATTGTTCAGTACACTACTGTGTTTAAAAGACTGAAATTGTACATCGACTCACCCCTATAGTTGAGATACAAGCAGTTGTCCAGCAGTATACATGACGCTGCTCCAGAATTTGACGAAGATTAAAAGTGTGACGTATACATCCCCGCCCAGAGCGAAAACCTCCCTGTTCTTCTCTAATGTTTGTCTCCCGAGCTGCATTGACTGGACGAAGTATGATGGATGCCAGAATCATAATAATGACCGGGGTATGACTAATTTACCTATGGTTTTCGCAAGATCCCGAACTTCCTTCTGGAATGTTGGAACTATTATCTAGTGACCCCAGCACGGACGGATAGTCTCCGTAGTCTACATAGATTGAAACAACTGCGTCAAGGTCTTTACTACCGCCTATCCGTCTTTTGTGAGAAGTGGCGGCACGAGATCATCTGGATCAGCAGCGTTCATTACGTTTGAGAACCAGAATGCAATTGTGAACCTCAGTCTCATTGGATGGTTCCGTATCTATCGACCAGGATGCTACTTCAGAAGTTTGTGACGGTCATGTGGTAGAAGCAGGAGGCCAGTTAACTTGACCCTCAAAGTGTTCTACCCACCATTCTAATCTTCTGGACTTATTATTAGATTAGGGTGCCATCCGCCTCGGTGATATCTTCACTGGCGGATGGTCGCCTTGGACCAGTAGCACGGTTCAGCTTGTAAAATCTGTTGGTGTTCCCTGAAGCAAGAACGACTTTCATTCCCTAAATTTTCTCCCTTAACGAAGCCCCACGATCGGCCATCAGGCTACGTTTCAGCTTCCTACGGACATTTCTGCTAGACGTCTTATATGAACTGCTAGGAGAAATGTTCCATCTAGCTTCTAACAACTCTAGGGGTTTCTCGGAAATCCAGTGTCTGTTTAGCTTGTACCCCCGTGCTGCATGCTACATTACTTGCTTTATAAATTGTCTTTGAGACCTCGGTCCAGCAGCTATCAGGATCTTCGGAGCCAGTACTACTCAGGCAGCTTCCTTACCTTGTTTTTAAGTACTCTCTTGCTGTGGTTCTGGTATCCGTTGTACATGGAACTAGCAAACATTTCGTTTCCCCCTCATCAATCTTGACGTAACCGCGTTGTTGTTTTCGATGGATGCTGCCGTGATGCTTTCTTTACATTGTCGTTGCATGGCCTCGGAGGTAGTTTATACGGGAGCGCCTTTTAACAGAACGACAATTACACGCTGAAATATCATCCTCGTTTTTGAGTTCTGCAACCAGTTGACATCCAGATTCCGCTGTTATCCGGAAGATCTACATTAGCCAACCTCGTAAACATGAATAAACAATTTGGTCGTGACTGGCTTGTAATGCATGCTACATTCAGCCCCACTCATCATAATCTTAATGCATACTTCGTGAATGTCGCGCTGCCACACGACCTTGTAGTCGAGGAAATAGTGATAACCGCCTCGTGTCTGTATTGATACCGCTCGCATCCAGCTGGAATCGGATTCCTGTGACTGTCATCTCGTGAGCAACTAGCAAGTGGAGCAGACGATCACTTTTCTCGTTGGTGGCAACAAATCCGATGGGACCGTGGACTATCGGTCAGACTGCTGAATCCTGTCCAACTCGCGCGTTGAAATCATCCGGAACAAACGGTCGGTCGCTTACCGGTGTCGAGCGAATCGTCAGTCAGCTGACCACACAGCTGGTCATTTGTATCGTCGGTGTGACACATAGTTGGACCATGAACGTTAAGAAGTGTGGCAGACTAACCTCGATTGAGTCGCAGGCGCGTGGATGTGATTCGAGGACCGATGCTGTGCATTCTGTCCATGACCAAAAAATTGGTGCGGTCAGCGGGTGCGAAACCGACATTGTGCTCTCGAGCACCGCCTGCCTGGTTGCCTAAGCAGTAGAAGGTGTGCCCATTACGTGCCTCTTAGGGATTATCTTGGTCCGCAAGCCCTGTTCCACTCACTGCTGTGTTATGGATGTCGTAGCTGCTCAGTTCCATGGCGATCAATGCAGTGCGGTTCTCAAGCCTCCCGGTGTTGCATACGTACGTACATTTCGTATCTTGACGGACAACGTCTTGTGCTCACGGGCATATCCGCAATTGACAGATGGAACATCACCTAGCCTCTGACTCAGTAGTTTGAGTTGTGAAAAAAAGAAATAGGGTTTTCCTGGGAGACCCCATCCAGACCCAATGGTCCAAGAGTCTGCCTCATTTGGCAGTGTGAGGCTAACCCAGTCCTTGGCATAGTGAACAAAGTCTTGACGGCTCATACAGATTACCTCTGAGCTCAGTAGATATTGTGAACCCCGTAACACTGGCCATTTGCGAAGCAGGTACTGTGGCATGCGGCACGGGGGTACATGGAAAGATCAAACATTGGATCTCGGAGAAATCTCTGGAGTTGTTAGAAGCCAGGCAGAACATCCCTCCTGGCAGTTCATATAACAAGTGTAGAAGAGATGTCCGTAGGAAACTAAAACGTAGCCTGAAGGCTGATCGTTAGGCTTGATTATTGGGAGAAGTTAGGGGAATGGAGACGGCTTTTGCTTCGGGAAACACTGGCAAACTGTTCAAGCTTATCCGTGCCACTGATCCCAGGCGATTGTCTGTCAGTGAAGCTATCAGCGAGGAAGATGGCACAACCATCCATAATAAGTCCAGAAGGTTAGAGCGGTGGGCGGAACACTTTGAGGGTCAATTTAACTGGCCTCCTGC